>JAWRYS010000873.1:0-60397 GCA_034769895.1 Magicicada septendecula
AATAATTTTTTAAATAATTGATTTCTACAATAAAATTTTATATTGGGAAATAATGAAAGGATTTAAAGTGTACAAGGAACGCTCTCACCCATTTCGTGTCGGCCTCCTCGCACTGCTAGCATCGTCCTGACATCGGCACAATCGGTTTAATTTTACGGCGTCTGACGGGGCACCTTCGTGTCAACCTACGTAACCCACCGTCGTGGGACCGATTCTAAACGTCGATCTTTTTACGGACGATTCATCGGCCGAGGACGCCTACACAAAGCCGAACTGTAACTTTCCTTAGTACATTTTGTATATAGATATTATACTGTTTATTAACCACCTACAGTGGTCTAAAAAGTTAAAATTCACCCGTAAGTGAATGGGTTGCCGGCCGGCGTTGATCAGAGCTGCAGAAGAAATGACCAAGAGTCTTTGTTAGATTTTGCTGAAGTGGGGTGTACTGATGTCACAATCCCATTGTTTAACTTGTTGACATCGCCGTTTTGTCGTTGTCAACACATTCTCAGCCTCTGACGTAATTAAGGTTTGGCTCGGTTATCGCAATAACTGCACACTGTTTTTTGTGATGTTACACAGTTTTTTGCTATGAATTGTTTCAAATCCTGACAAATATTGTGATATAGTCCACTCACTGCAGATTCGTATCGGGTGTTTAAGGTTGGGTTTAGTATGACAAAAGTAGAAAAATACAATATTTATGTTCTAGTTACCATATTTAAGGTAATTCCAAAAATGTACCATGATTGTACCATCACAAAACCCCCTCAATGAAAGATGGTGTGACGAAGCACACGAACTTTCATTGACCCTTTCATACTTCCTAAAGGGATCAGCCAGGACAAGTCGCCACAACCCCCTTACAAATTTACATAAAAAATAACAACAACTCACCCTTGGTCTGGTGATGATGACCGTACCTAGATGACCTTACTGGACTTCTCCTGCGAGATCCCAACACCATAAGGCCACTTAGGCTCTTAACGCCCCTGCTCTGACGCGTTGGCCAGCTCAGGACCGCTGTCACACCACCAAACACTGAAACAATATATAATAAACATTAAAATAGTGGCTTAGTAAATCACTACATCCTCAACTGATCTGGTTCCCCTTAGCTAAGTGCTGGTTTGTGCCAACAAGCACTGGGTTGGCTTAATATATTTATAAAATTATAATCCTCAAGAATTAAAAAGAATATCTCTTTTTCATATTACAAACCCTGAGTTGCAAAATGGTTTCGATTCCTATCGATAATATTTATCTTCATTCTTTTACAATTACTAGAATTGTAACATAAGCACATTAATATAATATAGTTACCAAAATTGAATAAAATATAATTGAAAATATAATAGGAAAATTAC
The DNA here is from genome assembly GCA_034769895.1 of Magicicada septendecula. Classification (NCBI taxonomy): domain Eukaryota; kingdom Metazoa; phylum Arthropoda; class Insecta; order Hemiptera; family Cicadidae; genus Magicicada; species Magicicada septendecula. The sequence goes on from JAWRYS010000873.1 coordinate 1,371, forward strand.
ACATTATAATCTCCCAAATTTGGAGAAAAACAAATTAAGAAAATCAATAAATCGATATATTTATTTATTTATAACTCTTAGTAAATGATAAAAATAAAATTTTATTATTATTATTATTATTATTATTATTATTATTATTCTTATTATTAACAGGTAATTATCTAGCGCTGTTAATAATATTTATCCCCTATTCTCCTCCACACACACTATTGCCCCCCCTGAACTGTTACGTTCAGTCGCCTCCACAAGGACTGAGGCAGAAGGAGTGAGCACTTTTTTCTTTTCTCTCTCTCCCATCCTTGCTTTAGCATTACAAAATCTTCAAGGCAAATACCCTTACTATTACATTTATAATACACCCCTAAGGTCTACCACCCCAACCGAGGTGAAGTAGCCTATTCAAAAAGAATAATAGATTCCCCTAAACCTCCCAATAAATTTCCAAATTTCAACCAATTTTACGGGCAACCAACCATGGTCAGTGTTACAATTTCTGGCCACAGCAGGTTGTCGTCCAGATCCACGATTAGTGTTGGTAAGACAGTAATCGCCCGAAACATGGGGAATCGAAAATATGTGCGACACATTGTGTCTTATGTAGTCCCAATCGGGGACTACCCTACAATTAACAAGTTATACATAAATCCATTATAAGACTATTATTAAATAAACATGATAATGTTCAAAATAAAGTCTCAAAAATTCACCATAGTAGCACTATGTCCTTTTAACCTCTTAAGGTTGTTACTTCACAAAATTAAAATTAAAAGATATCATTTAAAAAATGTTAATTCTTTCTTTAGTTACATTAATAAATTTGTAGACACTTTCCAAGTCCAAAACATCACTTTTCTAACACTCCAGGAAAACAATGGATCTTCTGATATGCTTAGTTACATAAAAAATATAACTCCTTAATGAGTTAACCTCTTAAGTTACACAATTTTCAAATTCTATTTTATGATTTTTAGAATAAAAAAAAATTCATGGGATTAATGCCAAAATAAAATTTTTTTTTTTTTTTTTTTTTCCAAGAATTAGGGGTCCCCCTCCCCGTTCAATAATAAGATTAACTTTTCTACTTGCTACCAATTTTGTATGGAGGAAGACCATCGTTGCTTTCACTTCCTTACGTCAGTTCCGCCAACCATGGTCCGCCCCCAGAATTCCAAAATCCACGATCAGAGGTGGTGAGTCTGTGATCGCCCGAAAATGGGGGAGAGTCCCTTCTGTAAACCAATAGCTAAGTTAATACTCATACACTCAAAATATAAAAACATCAATATAAAAATAACTAAGACGACCAGTACAATTTTAAATTTGTAGCATTGTGTGTTCCTACTATCTCTCCAGTTATGTTGTTCTGTAATACATAAGAATTTTGCATCTTCACTTCTATGACCTCATATGGCCCTTCATATAAGAGAAAGAATTTCTTAATTTCTTTGTCTTGTGCACTCGATAAGTCATGTCTTTTAACTAATACCATTTGTCCTACATTATACTTAATCCACTTACCTCTTGCGTCGTGTCTACGTTTTCTCTGTTCACCCTTACTAATTAAGTTTTCATTCGCCAACCGGATTTTAATGTTTATATCAGTCGTTCTACCTTCAGGTGGATAGTCGAATAATTTTTCCAAGATTCTTGGGGGGCGTGTTCCCCTTACTAGTTCATGAGGTGTATAGCCAGTAGACTCGTGGGTGGTACTGTTCAGCCAAGTTTCCACCTTTCGTACATACAACGGCCACTCGCTGTGTTTAGCGTGACAATAGGCTCTGAAGATCCTGCCTATTTCTCTCATTACACGCTCAGCCTGGTTGGACTGGGGATGATACACAGCCGTATGCTTCGTGAGGATGCCTTCCCATCCTAAGGTCTGACGCCATCTTCCGCTGATGAACTGCGGCCCATGGTCCGATAAAATTACTTTTGGTTTACCCACGTTAATCATATAGTCTTTAGTCACTTTTTCACTCAATACCTTACTGGTAGCTCATTTTACGCTATACAATTTTACATATTTTGAGAAAGTGTCAAGCAATACAAATATATATACTACTCCGCCTCTACCCTTCGGCAATGGTCCAAACAGATCCACAGCAACTAAATCAAAAGGTCTTTCTACCTTAATATAATTTAACTCACCTTCTACTCTGTAGTTAACCACCTTCGACTTTTGACACAAATCACAACTCCTCAGCAACTGTCTCACTCGCCTCTCCATATTTCTGAAAATACATGACTCTTTTAAAACATTGACACACTTTTTAGCCCCAAAATGACCATATCGTATATGACAATCCCAAATAATTTTCTCTTCCAACACTGCTGGTATCACTAATTTCCAGTCACGCTCACCCCCTACTACCTTCTTAAACAATAACCCTTTGTAAATTTTAAAATATTGATTGTACTCCGACTCATCCAGCTCCGTCTCTAAACTGTGTATTATTTTTCCAGACTTACCATCTGCTCTCTGCATGGTGTTAATATCCTTCAGCTCCTCTCCAAAGATTCTGTCTTCTCTGCTAATCTGAAAAATTTCAATTTCTTTTAAGTCCCTACCTGTTTTGTTATTTTCACAATCTACTCTGGATAGAGTGTCGGGTACCTTATTTTCTGTTCCTTTAATGTACTCCCACTCAAAGTTGTACTCCTGCAAAACAAGTACCCACCTGGTTAATCGACTATGAGCAAGTTTACAAGTGTTAAGGAATGACAATGCTTTATGATCAGTTCTAATGATCGTTTTGTTTCCTAAAATGTACGTTCGGAATTTACCAACTGCAAACACAATACTGAGCAATTCCTTCTCTGTGGTAGTGTAATTCTTTTCAGCTGGCAGTAAAGATCGACTAGCGAACGCAATTTGTCTTATGTTCCTTCTCCTCATCCTCCTGATACAGCTCTGCTCCTACAGCGACATTGCTGGCGTCCGTCTGTAAATAAAACATCTTATCAAAATCCGGGTGGTTCATCATAATCATGTCACTAAATTTGCGTTTTATTTCTTCAAAGGCTCCACGCTCCACTTCTCCCCACTTCCATTGTCGGTTCTTCTGCAATACCGCACTTAACTTAGCAGTTAGGTAGGCGTAGTTCCTTTGAAATTTCCTATAAAAGTTGCACAGCCCAAGAAAACTCTGAAGTTGTTTGATGTTTCGCGGTTCAGAGAAACGCATAATAGATTCGACCTTGTCCGGGTTTGCGGAAATTCCTTCCGATGTAATAATGAATCCTAAAAAATTAATCTTCGTTTGTAAGAATTTGGACTTATCCCAATTTACGGTTAATCCTCCCGCTTCTAATTTTCCTAAAACATATTTTAAATGTTCTAAATGATCTTCAAATGTACGTGAAGCTATTAAAATATCATCCACATATACTGTGAGAAAATCTAAATCTTTTGGTCTCAAAATTCTATCCAAACATTTAATGAAACTAGCTACGCTGGTATTTAGCCCAAATGGTAGTCGCTTAAACTGATAATTTTTTCCGTTAAATAAAAATGCTGTATATTGCCTACTTACCTCTGCTAATGGTACCTGCCAATATCCAGCAGTCAGATCTAAAGATGTCATAAACCGTACGCCACTAAACTTTTGAAAGATCTCATTTATAGATTCTGGTGATTCTCGGTCTGGTATAATAATTTGGTTAATTTTCCTTGCGTCTAGACACAATCTTACTCCTCCTTCCTTCTTAATTACCACCACTAACGGATTTGAGTAGTGAGACACTGACCTCTCGATGATCCCATTATCTAACATTTTATCCAACTCCTCTTGCACCGCTCGTCTTTTAGAGTAAGGCACTGGATAGCTCCGCTGCATGAATGGTGTGTGTTCCTTTATCTGTAACATACATTCATAATTTTTTGCCCTTCCTGGAATATCGGCAAACACTCCCTTAAACTGCTCTATTACCTGCCATAACGCTATACGTTGGCCACTCCTTATCACCTCACCCCCCCTACAGAATTCTTCCGCCCTTATCTCCCATACTTCATTATTAATATTACTCATTTTATTATCAACATCTTCTAAATACTCACCCTCTATACAAAAATTTATTTTAGTATCTAAGTTATTCTCAACTACTTGTTTCTGTAACATTTTCACACCAGTTGTTCTGACTTTATTTATCACATTTTCAAAATTAATTTTCACAGACCGATCACCCCCATCTAACTCCAACGCCTTTTCTTTAAAATTTATTACAGCTTTATTTCTTTGTAAAAAATCATTTCCCAAAATGATGTCTAAACTTAACCCCTTGACTACCAAAAATGTATTATCAAAATTCATATCTCCAATTGAGAAACTTAAATGTATCTGTTTTGTCACCCTTTTACTACGTACCCCCGTGACTCCTATTACTGTAACCCCTGCTACGGGTAAAACTGGAATATTCTTATTAAATTCTTTCAATTCACTTAAAATGTTCTCGGCTATTACTGAAATTTCACTCCCTGTATCAACAAGTGTTTTAAAGTTTCTATTCTCTATTGTTACCTGTATTTCCGTGAGTCCAGCTCTCACCTCCAATGTCGTGTTACACTCCTCCTCCAATAAATCGGCAACGATATCTGCTTTTATAACGTTGGATTGTAGGTTCTTGATGGGTCGGACCTCATGAGTTTCCCTGAACAGTGGTCGGGTCCTATTTACCACTGTTGACTTCAGATTTCCGGCTGTGTCCTACTATGACTCGTCGATGGTACAGGGTGTCCTCGGGTTGGTCCCTGATGGTGATACGGTGCTCCTCTGTTACTAGGGGCTCCTCTGTTCGCAGGTACGAATTGCTTTGTTTGGTTACTCCTTGGCGCTTTGCAGAAATAACAATGCTGCATATGAGCACGATTTTCCTTCCTGCAACTAGAACAACTCCAACCGCCTGGTTGCTGTAAATCATTTCGAAAATTATATTTATTTCCAGTATTATTATGATAAGGCCTTGGCCGATTAAACTCATTGTTATTATTGTTATGGTTAGATATATTTGGTTGCATGGGGCGTCTACCCATTTCACGATCATTTATACTTTGTAGTATATCTAATACCCTTTCCAGTTCATCAAGATTTTCTATTTCTTTAGTCATCAGAGTGACTTGCACTTCTCTAGGTAAGTGCTTACTAACATACCTAACAAATGACTTAAAAGGTATGGGTGGCTCTAAATATTTGGCTTCGTTGTATAATTTTGTTACATAAATAGTAATGTTATTATTACTAACGTTACGTCCCATGAAATTACCCGTTCCCATAATACGGCTTCTTAAAGTCTCCTGCTCCTCTTCTGTCCAATATTTACCCTTAAAAGCTTTCTCAAAAGTATTATAACAATCCCATTCTGACCTATGAGCTTCAGCCCATATGACTGAGTTACCCTTGAAACATTTAATGATCTTATTCAATTTCACTTCCCAGCTACTACTACTAAAATAATTATAATCTCTAGTTTGATTTAGAAAACGCATGGGATGTATTACTCTGTTTTCATGGCTAAAATTCTCTAGTTCTATTTCATTATAGAAATCTCTAGTTATGACTACCCTATCATTTATGCTTGAAATATTTTTATTTATTTCTCCCCGTAATTCGTTTTTTACACTGGTCAAATTATTTGCAATCATATCATATTTATCATGCACATCCAAACTATTTTGTACAGTTAAGTCATCAATTTCTTTAATCTTACTTTGTAACAAATTAAATCTACTCTTGGTACTTTTCTCATGTTCAGTTATGGTACTATCTGTAGTTTCTAAATTCTTGGTGATATCTATCACATTTATTTCCATGTTTTCTAAATGATTTTGCAAAACATTGGTTTTCACCGCTACTTGTTTGCTTACTTCAATATTGGTTTTAACTTCTAATTGACTTTCTACAAAATTTAAACATTTCTGTTGTATTTCTGTACTTGTTGACTCTAATTTACTTTTAATCGTGTTATTTACTGTGTCATAAACTAGATCGATTTTAGTGTCTAAATCATTAATGGTACTACTGAACTTATCATCAACAATTGCTAGTGTAGTTTTCTGTATGTTATCACAACGTGTTTCTACTGTGTTAATTTGCTCTTCTAAGTGAAAGTTTTGACCTTTTATTTCATCTAATTTTTTATCAAAACTGTCAAATTTGTTTAATAAAATTTTCATCATTTCCGCAGTACCATCGGGTTTGTTATCTACCATAGTGGAAATGGATGTGTCAGCTTTAGTTATCTCTGCAGACACAGGCATATTTGCCTCGTCAGTTTGACTAATTGGGTTTAAGTGAACCTCCATTTCACTAGTTAAATTTATCTCAGAAGTACTGGTTTCTATTTCAATATTGTCACTTGTACTCATGTTGGCAATTTTGCAATACCTGCATGCATACAATTGTATAACCTAATTGTGGGGTTATGTTTACGAATTATAAAATTTTGTGTCCGTTACCTCAAGCAATTTGTTCCGTTCTTTCTAGGCGTACATTAGGTAATAATATGTTTAAATAATACCACCTAATGTCCCTGTTCGCAGGCGACACCTGTGAACTTACGTTTATTTTGATTTATAGATACGATATATTATAGATCACACTTATGGTTATTATTACCAAAACTAGGACGCCATCTATGTTACATATGACATGGGCCAGGATTTCGTTACGCGAAGTTGTTAGGAAACGGAAATTGCTTGAAATAACAAAACAGCTGTTCTAATTGTTACCAATGAAATACCCCTTTTTATTCTTTACTTTGTTACATACCAGTTTTTCAAAACCAACTTTAACCCTTCCAAAAACATAATGTGTAATAATAAATTTGATTAAGTTTAATGATTATACAATAATAATATATATTTATATAGTGGTGCTCAACCCAGCACTTAGGAATTACTACACACACACACACAACCACTCGCTCTTCCATACTCATGGTACAAACTTTTATGAATTGTGGAGCTCCTTTTAAATATATTGAAATTTTAAATAATTTTTTAAATAATTGATTTCTACAATAAAATTTTATATTGGGAAATAATGAAAGGATTTAAAGTGTACAAGGAACGGTCTCACCCATTTCGTGTCGGCCTCCTCGCACTGCTAGCATCGTCCTGACATCGGCACAATCGGTTTAATTTTACGGTTTCTGACGGGGCACCTTCGTGTCAACCTACGTAACCCACCGTCGTGGGACCGATTCTAAACGTCGATCTTTTTACGGACGATTCATCGGCCGAGGACGCCTACACAAAGCCGAACTGTAACTTTCCTTAGTACATTTTGTATATAGATATTATACTGTTTATTAACCACCTACAGTGGTCTAAAAAGTTAAAATTCACCCGTAAGTGAATGGGTTGCCGGCCGGCGTTGATCAGAGCTGCAGAAGAAATGACCAGTTAACAAAGAAGAGTCTTTGTTAGATTTTGCTGAAGTGGGGTGTACTGACGTCACAATCCCATTGTTTAACTTGTTGACATCGCCGTTTTGTCGTTGTCAACACATTCTCAGCCTCTGACGTAATTAAGGTTTGGCTCGGTTATCGCAATAACTGCACACTGTTTTTTGTGATGTTACACAGTTTTTTGCTATGAATTGTTTCAAATCCTGACAAATATTGTGATATAGTCCACTCACTGCAGATTCGTATCGGGTGTTTAAGGTTGGGTTTAGTATGACAAAAATAGAAAAATACAATATTTATGTTCTAGTTACCATATTTAAGGTAATTCCAAAAATGTACCATGATTGTACCATCACAATGTTTCCTTAGAAACTACTTCTTTCCACTTATTGCTTCAGCCTTAACCACAGTACTGTGGTCACTAACGTATACCACCACATGTTATCGCACTCAATTTTCACTGATGATGGCAGTCGACGACACTGCCGAAACATCTGGTTTTGCAGAAAACATTGGACTACGGCCAAACAGCCCGGGAAGGAATTTTAACAACAAACTACTACTTTGTTGCCGATAACGTAGTACACATATACAAATTATCCCCTCCCCCTTCAACTATAATTTTCATTTATAGAAAATTACCCCCACCCCGTTCAACTATCCCCTACATTTATAGATATTTTATCTTCATTTCTACAGTGGATTATTATTAAGATCTTCTTATCAAGATACTTTATTTATCAAAATTAAGTACTTTACTCTTGTTACAACAAAAAATGTTTCAGGTAAACTGCACTTTCACCGTAACCGATCTTCACCAAAATCAACAAGCCTTGAGTCTTCTACAACTCAGGCATATATGTAAAAAATTATTTGATTCTGTTTGAATTTACGGAAGTTATTGTTCGTCATGAAAATATTTCTCTTGTTACAACATAAAATGTTGCAGGTAAACAACCCCTTTCCATTAACCAATCTTCACCAAAATCAACAGTCCTTGAGTTCTCTACAATTTAATGATGTATGCAAAAACTTATTTGATTATGTTTGAATTTACGGCAGTTATCGTTTGTCATAGAAAAAATTACCCTTGTTATCACATAAACGTTGCAGGTAAACTACCCCTTTCTCTTAACTGATCTTCACCAAAATCAATAGATCTTGAGTCCTCTACAATTCAGTGCTGCATGCAAAACATTATTTGATTCTGTTTGAACGTGCGGCAGTTATCGTTCGTCATAGAAACAATTACTCTTGTTAAAACATTAAAGGTGGCAGGTAAACTACCCCTTTCCCTTAGCCGATCTTCACCAACATCAACAGGTCTTCAGTCTTTTACAATTGATGAACGTATGCAAAAAAATATTTGATTCTGTTTGAATGTGCGGCAGTTATCGTTCGTCAAAGAAAAAATTACCGTTGTTAAAACACAAAATGTTGCAGGTAAACTGCCCCTTTCCCTTAACCGATCTTCACCAAAATCAACAGACATTGAGTTCTCTATAGCTCAGGAAGGTATGCAAAACATTATTTGATTCTGATGGAATTTACAGCAGTTATCATTCGTCTTAGAAAAATTACCCATGTTAAAACATAAAACGTTACAGGTAAACTACCCCTTTCCCTAATCCGATCTTCACCAAAAAGAATAGGTCTTGAGAACTCTACAATTCAGGGCTGTATGCAAAACATTATTTGATTCTGTTTGTATTTGCGGCTGTTATCGTTTGCCATAGAAAATACCCTTGTTAAAACAAAAAATGTTGCTGGTAAACTACCCCTTTCCCTTAACCGATCTTCACCAAAAACAGTAGATCTTGAGAACTCTACTATTCAGATTTGCATGCAAAAAATTATTTGATTATGTTTTAAGTTGCGGCTGTTCTCGTTTGCCATAGAAAATACCCTTGTTAAAACATAAAATGTTGCAGGTAAACTACCCCTTCCCCTTAACCGATCTTCAACAGAAACAATAAGTCTTGAGAACTCTACAATTCAGGGCTGTATGCAAAATATTATTTGTTTCTGTTTGAATTTGCGGCTGTTATCGTTTGCCATAGAAAATACCCTTGTTAAAACAAAAAACGTTGCAGGTAAACTACCCCTTTCCCTTAACCGATCTTCAACAAAAACAATAAGTCTTGAGAAATCTACAATTCAGGGCTGTATGCAAAATATTATTTGTTTCTGTTTGAATTTTCGGCTGTTATCGTTTGCCATAGAAAATACCCTTGTTAAAACAAAAAATGTTGCAGGTAAACTACCCCTTTCCCTTAACCGATCTTCACCAAAAACAATAGGTCTTGAGTACTCTATAAATCAGGGCTGTATGCAAAAAATTATTTGATTCTGTTTGAATTTGCGGCTGTTATCGTTTGCCATAGAAAAAAATCTATTGACGCACACACACACACTTTTCGAAAAACGACTTTTTTCATGTTTTGAGTGAAGTACAATCAGAATCTGCAATAATCTCGAACACGATTTTTTTTTTGCCATCATCATACTTCCATTTCCTTAAGGAACATGGAAGTAAAAATAGATGATAATTTTAATAGTAAAATATATTTGCGTTACAAAATTTTTGATGATAACAATATATTATAATTACAATGTAAACTTGAAACGATGGTTTCTTAAATTGGCATACATATCAATTACATTTTCTGTCTTTATTTTCATTATAATGAATATGCCTTAAAGCAAGCCCATTGAGCCTTCTTGACCCATAGAAGATCGTAGCCACGATTTTAACAATCTTAAGCAAGAAAAGACACGTTTAGCTGTTGCTATCGATATTGGCAGCACCTATTTATAAATTATCAAAGGAAGTTAGCAGAGTACTGAAAGAGAAATATGAATTTGGGACAAAATACAGCATAGAGAAATTAGAAAATATTAGAATTAATGTAAATACAAAATTGATATCACTGGATGTTAAGGACATGTTTACTAATATCACAGTAAATAAAGTTATTAAGTTAATAAACGATAATAATATGGGAGAATACAGGTATAAAAAGCAGTTGATTAAAGTAATTAAAGAATGTGTAAATCATAACTATTTTAGGTTTAATAACAAGTTTTATATACAGAAAAAAGGTTTACCTATGGGATCTTCATTATCCCCTATTCTTGCAGAAATATACATGAATGATTTTGAAAAGCAATTAATAAGTTCCACTAAGTATAAAGACAATATAAAATTATGGACTAGATACGTTGACGATGTATTAGTAATTTGGGAAGGTAGCATAGAAGAAGTGCATGAGTTTATAAATGAGGTAAATAATAAGGATAAAAACTTACAATTTAAAAAAGAGATAGGAGGTAAGAAAATAAATTACTTAGATTTAAACATAGAAATTAAAGATAATGAGAAACTACAGTTTGGGATATTTAGGAAAGAATCGTATTCTGATATAATTATACCAAGAGAGTCTTACCACCCTTATAGATATAAAATGGCGGCAATCAATTCATTTTGTTATAGAACTCAGAAGTGTTTAAAAGAGACCGAATCAAAAGATAGGGAGTTAAAAACGATAAAGAGAATTGTAAGGAATAATAATTATAACACCAACATAGTGGATAGTTATGAAAAGGGTTAACATACAAAAAGCTAAAATAGAACCAGAACAAAAGAATTATGCAGGGTCATTGACATACATAGGTTCACATACTAGAAAAAATATAAAATGTTTTAATAAATACGGAGTAGATATAGCTATTAAAAAATGTGAAACGGTATTTGATAAGATAAGGAATAAAAATATAGAAAAAATCCCAGTATTACAGAAAAGCGGAATTTATAAATTAAAATGTAGAGACTGCAACAAAGTGTACCTAGGTGAGACAGGACGAAAATTCATATGCAGGTTGTCTGACCACAAACGTGGAGAAGGTAATAGAACAACGAATTCGTTATATGGAAGACATTTCATAGAAGACAACCATAAGTTTGTTAATCCTTTGGAAGACTACGAAATTGTAAAAATAGTAAATAACACAGTTGAAAGAAGCTTAGGGAGGAGTTAGAAATATTGAAAGAAAGAGAAAAAGGGTGACACAATTTAATTAATACTAAAATTAAATTTGATAATGAAGAAATATTTTATAACATAATTAAGAAGTAAATGATAGAGGACAGATAGATAAGATTAAGAATTAAATTGCTTAGGACTAATTAGGTGTTTTTAAAATAAGGGTGTGTGACTGGCACACATGTGTGGATGAGAAAGACTAGGTTTAAAAGGATGCACACACACACACACACACACACACACACACACACACACACACACACACACTGAAAACAAGGAATTTGCTAGAAAAATATGTAACTGTCCAGATGGTGGGACAGGGCTGAGGGTTGAGGGTGGGGAAGGGACATTCAATTATTAACCTGTTGTGTGTGAATAGGGTGGGGTGAGATGTGAGTGAAGGGTTTTTTCAGGTTTTTTGGTGTAATTCTGATCTGACGATGAGCTGTGAAGCTTGAAAGCGCTAATCGGGATAATTTTATATAGTGGTGTGCAACAGTGTGATCATTCTGCTTGATATTGGTAACGTTACCAAAAGCTTAATAAAAAAATGTATACAAGGGTACATCTGTTTACTACATTTTGATAAGACATCTAATGCAGTGGTTCCCAAACTTTTCGGTCCGCGGACCCCCCAAAAATATTAAAAATTTCACAGACCCCGTTTGAGTTCTGAAATAAAACAAACAGTAAATTTGATACAAACTCTTATATTTTAATTAAAATATATTAAAACCAAAATTCCATCACATAACATAATTCCATTCTGAAGCCTCGAGCCTTAACAGCTGTTGCAGAATCTTTCATTCAGTTATTGAGTCTAAAACTGATATATTTTTGGAAGAGTATAAAATAATAGAAAGTTGAAACTGGAGTACTCCATCATGCCTTTGTATCCAGCGGGTCTGAAAAACCCCCGAAAGTTTATGCCCTAATGTTCGTTTTAGAACATTTTCTCTCTTGGACGAACCTTTTAAAAAATATAATGTCTCTTGCATTGCCAAAACAGCATTTTTAATAGCCTGTACTTGGGATGTTCGAGAAATACTTAAATTGAGACAGTGGTTGTAACAAGGGGAAAAACAGCATTAGGGGCTTTTTCCGTAACAGGTTTAATGATTCCATGTACTTCAGATACCATAGTACTACAAGCGCCAGTTGTTATTTCAACGCAGTTGCTTAGATTTAAGTTACATTTTTTTAGAGCATTTATAACAATGTTTCCAATAGCTACTCCAGTCAACTTCGGTTCACCATTATTTTCATTATCCTCATTCATTTCGGCGTGAGCACCAATAAATTGAATGAATGATTCTAAATATTTTTGTCGTCAGTATACCTAATGATTAGTTTTAATTGCGATTTATTTGAAACATCTATCGTTTCATCGAACATTACACTAAAAATTTGAGCAACTTGGATTCTCTTAATAATTTTAGATAATATGTCTCGTCCACAGCAATCAATCAAGTCAGTTTGAGTTGTCTAGCTTATGTATGTTGTGCGAGATGTTGTTTCTTCAAGATGTTTTTTCAAAACTACATCGCCGCTATCAATCCGAAACTTCAATAAAGCTCAAAAATTGCCAGTATTTATGACCGAATCAATTCAGAAGTTGTCAGTTTGCCATCGTCTTGATGCCCTCGAAATGGAATGTTCTGGCGACCCAGAAAAATAATGCTTTTTATTATAGGCACTAATCGAGAACGATTTTCTTTCACGATTTTTTGACGTCCAGTATATAATTTATTAGTAACGGGTAGCTCAGGATTTTTGTAAATTTGTAAGAAATATTTTGCTTTCATCGCAGCTTCCTGTCATATTTGTTTTGTGCGTGATTTTCAAAGTCTCCATCTTTGCCCAATACTTTAGCAAAATTGGTTATTGGTTCTGTAACTAAGTTCTGCAATCGAGTACTTCCATAGCACCCATCCTCAGCGGAACTGACAAAAAATTGACAGTATTTACAAAAGAATCCCTTTTTTTCGTGCGAGAAAACTACCCATTCATAAGAATTTAATTGGTTGAAATTCGCATCTCGTTTTCACATAAGTTCCAGTTTTGTTATTTCGCTTAAGAGAGAAGAGAGTAAGGAAAAGAATAAACCTCTTTGTCCAAAAAATAAATGTCGCTGTATTTGTATGATTATTTTTTCTAACATATACTCAGTATCACAGTCTAAATTTAACAAATGTAAAATGTGAACTGTATGACTAAGCTGTTCACATAAAGCCGTTGGATAGTAAAGCGCATGCACATATGTTATAATTTCGACATACGAGGGCGCAAATTCAAACCGATCTACCTGAGCAGTACGAAAATATAATAATAGAAAAGCTTATGATATCGATTTGCAATAATCTATGTAATTATAAATTACTGCTTTGTACATGAAAATTGTATTTCAAGTGACTTTATGCTAGTTATACTATCACCTTAATTTACTCCTTAAATATAGTAGAATAGTTAGAGAACAGAAATTCTATCTTTTCACGGCTCTACCGGAGCTTTTTGAAAATAATGAAGACACCAAAATCTATTTTATCGTATAAATAAATAATTTTTCAATGTATATTTTAATTTTCAACATGCCTTACAAGACTTATTAAAAAATTACACCTTATTACATCTTTTTTCATGATTTTTATGCAGAAAAGAATATAAATTTTTTTTATAATAACTTTAAAATTGAGGTGTTTGGGGGGGCCGCCCCCATTGCTCCCCCCTGGATCCACGCCTGCTTAGTCAGTTTACAGTGAGCGATTTCTTTAGCGTGGATCAAGTGGTTGTCAAAGTGTTGTGAGAAGTGATTACTGTGTTATATCTAGTGCAGAACTTTATTACTTAACATTATTATTATGTATGTACAACTTGAATTGTTGTAAGAGAAGGCTATCTTGTTGATTACAAACTATTAATTATGATTAATTAAAGCTGTAATTAGTGATTTCATTCATGTCTGTATTTGTTTCCACTGTACTATACAACGATCAAGGAGACTGTCGTAACAATATCAAGATCTATTTTAAATAATATGTTTCCTGTATAGTTTTCTGATGTCACTGTGTGACTTATTTAGATTTCTTATATACTGAAACCCAGTGTATTTCTTATACCCTGAAACTTTTAACTAAGAAACACCTAGGTACTATACTCGGAGGATGTTTTCACATGTATCTTTTCTCTTCTTGGTTTCACTGAGGACAATTATCTCAAGTTATTTTTTAATTTTCCTCATCTTTCCAATTGTTTTATTTGCAAACCTTTATTACTTTATTATATTAAAATTTTTATTTTATATTAATATTTAATAAGCCCTTTGGTTTATTTGTATATTTCTCCTAGCCCTTTGAGCCTCAACTCTAGGGCTGCCTTTAGGGCACAACATTACTTTTGCTACCCCTCTGAATATTTCTTTTCCAAAATGTTCGAATATATTCTTTTCCTCCTTTACCATCTGTTTAGTATTACTTTGATTAAAAAGTGTAGACATAAATAATAAAATTGGAAAAAATTAATACATATTTCAGCTGGGTACTTACATGATGAAGGTGGAAGACATGTTTATAGAAGTGTCAAATACATCTTTCAAAACTATAGTTTATTAAAATGATCAGAAAAATTAAAAACTCCTATTAAACATTTGTAATTTTTACTTCCATGTTCCTTAAGGAAATGGAAGTATGGTGATGGCAAAAAAAATCGTGTTCGAGATTATTGCAGATTCTGATTGTACTACACTCAAAACATGAAAAAAAGTCGTTTTTCGAAAAGTGTCTGTGTGTGTGTCTGTGTGTCTGTCTGTAGTTTTTTTTCTATGGCAAACGATAACAGCCGCAAATTCAAACTGAATCAAATCATTTTTTGCATACAGCCCTGATTTGTAGAGTACTCACGACCTATTGTTTTTGGTAAAGATCGGTTGAGGGAAAGGGGTAGTTTACCGGCAACGGTTTTTTTTAAATCAAGGGTAATTGTTTTCTATGGCAAACGATAACAGCCGCAGATTCAAACAGAATCAACTACTCTTTTGCATACATCTCTGAATTGTACAGTTCTCAAGACATATTGTTTTTGGTGAAGATCGGTTAAGGGAAAGGGGTAGTTTACCTGCAACGTTTTATGTTTTAACAAGGGTATTTTATATGGCAAACGATAACAGCCGCAAATTCAAACAGAATCAAATGATTATTTGCATACAGCCCTAAATTGTGGAATTCTCAAGGTCTATTGATTTTGGTGAAGATAGGTTAAGAGAAAGGGGTAGTTTACCTGCTATGTTTTATGTTTTAAAAGGGTATTTTATATGGCAAACGATAAGAGCCGCAAATTCAAACAGAATCAAATAATGTTTTGCATACAGCCCTGATCTGTAGAGTACTCAAGACCTATTGTTTTAGGTGAAGATCGGTTAAGGGTAAGGGGTAGTTTACCTGCAACGTTTTATGTTTTAAAAGGGTATTTTTTATGGCAAACGATAACAGCCTCAAATTCAAACAGAATCAACTACTCTTTCGCAAACAGCCCTGAATTATAGAGTTCTCAAGACCTTTTGGTTTTGGTGAAGATCGGTTAAGGGGAAGGGGTAGTTTACCAGCAACATTTTTTTTTTATCAAGGGTAATTATTTTATATGGCAAATGATAACAGCCGCAAATTCAAACAAAATCAAATAAATTTTTGCATGCAGTCCTGATTTGTAGAGTACTCAAGATCTATTGTTTTTGGTGAAGATCGGTTAAGGGGAAGGGGTAGTTTACCTGCAACATTTTATGTTTGAAAAGGGAATTTTCTATGGCAAACGATAAGAGCCGCATATTCAAACAGAATCAAATAATTTTTTGCATACATCACTGAATTGTAGAGAACTCAAGGCCTTTTGATTTTGGTGAAGATCGGTTAAGGGGAAGGGGTAGTTTACCTGCAACCTTTTACTTTTTAACAAGAGTAAAGTACCTGAAAATTCAGTTAAACTTTTTCAAACAATGGTAATTGTTAAAAATAAAATAATTTTGTTGCCAGGCAATAAAATTATAATATTTTCTTTTTAATGTAAATCATGTATGAGAGAAAATATATCGTTCGTGGCAGGCAAGCATATCTCAGTTATGTAATGTTTACGTTTCCATTTTATTATTATGACTACCGCAATAAAAAGGCAGGGAAGACACACACACACACACACACACACACACACAAAATTCGCGTTATTTCTGGCCTCATTCATGTTTATTTTCTCACATTTGCACGCTTTTTAAATGGAAAGTGCCGAAACCCATACCAACATAACGCGTGCAAGCCGAAAAAGTCTCCAGCATGGATAGCGATTTGCTTCCTGTGGATCGCTGGGCAGTGTAACTCCACATGTTTACAGAGGAACGATTAATAGACAGACTTTTCATCTTTAGGGAATGAACCCTCTGCAAGATGCTGAGGGTCCATGAATGACTTCGGAGTGCTCCTTCTTTTCCGCGTGTTTGTTCTGTGAAACGTACACTGTAGATTCGCAGCTTTACTCCAAGCAATGCTCAATAGGAAATGTTGAAAATTTTTGTCCACGGTGTACCCTCATGTTTTATGGTTGTCCACTAAACCTGCTCTGATGTTTTAATTACGGACATCATAATATTAAAACTTTGGAAACTTGACCTCTACGTATTGGAGATCAATCATTAACTTATACAAGCCATTAATTTTATGCATATTTTTTATATATATGTGTACAACATTATCGGCAACAAAGAAGTAGTTTTTGTTAAAATTCCTTCCCGGGATATTTGGCCGTAGTCCAATGTTTTCTACAAAACCAGACGTTTCGGCAATGCCATCGACTTCCATCATCAGTGAAAATCGAGTGCGATAACATGAGGTGGTATACGTTAGTAACCACAGTACTGTGGTTAAGGCTGAAGAAGTAAGTAGAAAGAAGTAGTTTCTATGGTAATATTTCATTTCGAAAATGATTTTAAATATAAATCTTAGAATATGGAAGTCATGTATGGTTCTCCATACTGATATTTTTTTAAATAGGACCAAAGCAGAGACAGTTATTCAGGAGTGGCAAGCCAGGCATCCCAGACATCAAAATTTTTCTGTAAAGTTTGTAAACTCACACACTTTTTTCCCAACCATACCCACCTTTATAATACTTACTCCGCGAACTATTCTTCGTACTTACCTTACACTTCATCACCATATTACAGGGTCGCCAACATGTTTTGAGGTTAACATATGTAAACCATTTCACTCTTTGCATTAAATAACACTTGCATAATTTAAATACTTTAGTTCCCTGGACTCAGAAGATCCTATAAGCTCGTTTAGGCAAGATTTTGATGTTGGAAACAGGTTTGTACAATTACTTTTCTCTTGTCTATTATTTAATTTATTTTGTGGTTATAAAATTCAGCCGTCACTCAACTCGGCCGCCATCTTGCATTCGTACCAATCCTAAATAAAAAAATTTTTGTTACTCACCAGGGTTCGGATCAGCGAACCGGAAGAACAGAATTGGTTATTTGAAATAAATAAAGACTCTACTTGTTTCCCATGAATTAAGTTTTATTGTTATTATTTCAATTCTTACTTTTTCATGAGAAACAAAATATTCTTTTCCCTTCCCTTACCTGTTATGAATTTAACAATAAACTACATATTGATTATATGATTATATCGACATAATGGAAAATAAAAAATTGTATATAAATTCAAAATAACAAGAAATTAAACACAAACTTAAATTTACCTATCGCAAACCAGCCTTCTTTGTATAACATACTTTTCACACACACACGCACACACAGCCACCCCATGCCCTTAGAGATCTCATTTTTAAAGTATAATAATAATGTTGAAATTTTGGTTTTAGCTCTTATTTAAAGATTGTTATGCCCCCCGTTTTGTTACTTATCTTGAAAATTAGTCCCGAAGACGTTGCATTGCTCCACACGCACTACTTATTTTCCACTGATTATACATGTTTTAAAAAAAACAATTTAACTGTTAATCCACTCTAATTAAAGTTTATTCTTTTTGTACTTCACATTATTACATTTTATACGTGCGGACGTCCGTGATTTTGTTCCGGAACTTTTATTTGTGACCGGCCGGCACAAGGTGTAATTTTTAACTGGGACGAATTGTACTGCATTGAATTCTGAGATGGTGGGGGTCACGTGATCACATTTCATTGTTTTCTGAATATGACGAACCCAAATTGTGAGGCGGGGTTGACTGCGCCTTGCATACCAAGTGACGTATTTTAAAGGATCGGCACTTACGTCATGTGGCGTGACTTTTACAATGAATAGTTTACAAAGGTCAAAGTTCGTTGGCTATATGTAACTGTTTTTTCTTGTGTTTGGAGTTGACCTTGACACGAATTCACTCACTGCTTATTACGTTGTCCTAGTTTATGAATACAATTTGTTTATTTTCCCCAAAATTATTAGGTGGGCTTATATGTACCGTTACAATACCCCTTCAATGAGAGGTTTTATGCTGAAGCATAAAAGCTCTCATTGACACTCTCATACTTCCTAAAGGGATCAGCCAGGATATGTCGCCACAACCCCCTTAAGTTTCATTGAAAAATCGTGGTTCACTTACCCCCTGGTCCAGTGACTGTGACCGCACCTTGAAACTCCCCCCCCCAATTTTGTACTTTTTTTTTAAGGGGGGTTACTTAAAATTTAATAACTAGCCACTAGGACTAGACGGAAGCATAAAATGGCTGGACGCATCTTGACAGGACTTGCAAATAAAACAATCAGTTAACAACCCTTCTTTTTATTGGTGCTCACTCATCTTTATACAGTCAATATAATCAATAAGTAAAATTTTCATCCTACCGGCAATAATTAATTATTCAGTGTTCAATACAGTGTTTAACAATTGACTTCTTGTGTATCTCATATCCGTTCTTAATTTTCATTTTACGAACAAAGATGTAGACTTATATACACTTAGTACATATCAATAATAATCGCCAATGCTGATAACGATAAAATAATTCAAGCATGACAGGTGGATCCTTTTAGCACCATTAAAAGAAAATATGTATATCACAAATGTGTATCCATCTGACGAGTTCTAACAAAATCTTAATCTTTCTGAACATGAAAATACTGTTTATGTCTTGGCCTTTATACCAATCATTATATGTATGTATACTATCTGTCTCAATGAGAATTAAGATTTTGTTATATGTATGTATACTATCTGTCTCAATGAGAATTGCCAATAGCAGTAACAACCAAAATTATCAAGTAGTATACAAAGTGGATACTTTTGACACAGTTAAGACTATAAATTTTGACTTGTAGTTGTAACAAAGTTTCGATCATTATAACAAAGAAAAAATACGGTTTATGTGTAAGTCTTTACATCCATAACACATACTATATATACCCCATTTCTGTTAATGGATTGACAATACTAATAACAATAGTAATTAATTGAGCAATATAGAAGGTAGGTCCTTTAACACAGTCAATAATAATAACAAATATATATATATATATATATATATATATATATCCACAGGACTTGTTCTAATTTTGATTCATCAGAATATACAAATACTGTTCAGGTGTATACTTTCTTTGTGAAATGAAAACCTGTGTGGTGTTGCGGACGAGATTTTATAAACGGAATCGGCCCTCCTGCACATTTGTAGACTTGGCAATACCCGTTAGATCCTGTGAAGAAAGGTGGGTGAGGTTGATGGTTAGTTCATCATTCTGGCTCGTTTCCTTCTATCCAGCAGTCTTTTGATGTTGAGGAGCATCTCTAAGCCTGACGGCAATGGGGGAGTGTTCTAATGTCCAGCTCTGACGATGTGACGGTTGTAGTTGTCATCATCAGGTCATTCACCCCTCTCTTGGCCTGTGCGAGAACCCTAAGACAGTCTATAAATTACTACTCCATATTAGTAGAAGAAACCCGTGCTTGCCATGCCGCCAGACCTCAAAGTGCTCTATAGAATGATCGAGAAGAAAATGCGAGAAAGACACGGTTTCTTTAAAACACGAGGCCACAGAAAACTAGCCTGTAGCAATCCCGCCCACCCTATAACATCGCTGCGAGACAGTAGCGGCGCCCTGAATTTTGTTACCGTTCCCCAGCGCGGCATTTACGTTAATTATGACTTTGGCTGTCTTCTGCTATGACGTCACGGCGTGATAATATAAACTCGCCGGAGCAATACCCTTGCAACGGCACAACGTGAATGACCTTACTGGACTTCTCTCTCGAGATCCCAACTCCGCAAGGCCAGACAGGCACTTGACGCTCCTGCTCTGATGCGCAGGCCAGCTCAGGACCGCTGCCACAGCATCACCAGACACTGAAACATGAAATCAAAATATCAAATAGTGGCTTGTATTATACCATATCCCTAACTGATCTGTTCCCCTTTAGCTGTGCGCTGGTTTGCGTTAAGAAGCACTGGTTTTCTTAACTTCTAACATATACGTGGATACATATTTAACACAACATAATATAAAACATTTTTTAAACTTTCATACTAACATTCTGAACCCTTCTCTTATTAATTCTTGTTCCAAAATTCAAAATATTTCTCTGATTCCATCAGAATTTAAATAAATATTTCCCATTACAACATTACAAATACCTTCCATTATATAATTCACATTTCAAAATAATTAAGTTCGTTATTAAAATTTTTATACAGAATAAAACACATTTAAATCAACTACATCCTAACATATTATGTACTTAAAATCGTTAAGCATCTTCATAATACTCCTTAAATCAATACAAAATCATTTAGTTATCTCATCAGATCAACTACACCTTCCACATCATCAACATAATTTAATTTAATATTCACTAACGCATTACTAGCAATTTAGTAACGTCCTCCATTATTATCTAATATCCCCCCTTTTACCCAGTTACAATTAGGTAAATCACCTCACGGATAAACCGTGTAAGGCAGTTACCTTGTTGCATAAATGTGTATTTATGCCCCTGGCTTGTAACGGCCAGCTCCTTTCCATACACACTATTGTTTACTGATGTTGGACTGTAGCGCCCATTTGCGTCCACAAGAACTGAATTTTATTAGGGTGCAAACGCTGCTTACACCGTCCTTGCTTCAGCATTATATAAAAATTCGGCATTACTGATGTCCAAGGACACCAGTAATCCTACTATAATGATTCATACGCCCTTAATACGGCACTATCACCCCCTTCGGTGGTAGCCGCTGTTCCATAGTTATGTGGATTCCCCTGATGAAAACCCCCTGTTAATTTCTAAATTATACCAATTTCAACGGCAACCAACCATGGTCAGTTTACAATTATTCTGCCCACAGCTAGTTGTCATCCAAAACCACGGTCTGGGCTGGTAAGGCCGGGATCGCCCGAAAGTGGGGAATCTATTAAAAAGCATACAATCCATGTTTAAGATTCCTACACACTAACATAATAAAACATAATACATTCATTATTAACATTGCTATTATTACATCAAAATAAATAATCCACCTTTAAATTTCCATATAATATTATAAACATTACACTTTAATTTCAATTGAACTTTTTACTAATCAACCATCAATGATTTGTCATTTACTATACCATTAAATTCTCAAAAATTTTTAATTTGTTATCAACACTCATACTTTCATTTATTATCTCCTTTCAAATTATTTCAACTATTTCATCAAATACATTTGATTACTTTAACAAAATTCACAAATTAATTGATGACTCATTGGGCACTTGGTGAAACATATTAATACAAAGGTTTTGTAAAATATATAAAATCACTTGGTAAGTTTCACAAATTTTTAATTAACTCTGACAGCTGTTTCGACTATCTAAGCCATTGTCAAAGAGCCGAGTGAATGAAATTACTGAACACAGGATGTTAGTGGAGTGTAGGTGGTGAACATCTGTTTAGGGCGTATCTGGAACATCTGTGTTGTGAGGGTGAGGGGGTGAGCAAGAGACAAGGGAAGGTCAGGTGTCTTTAAAAACTAAATACAATCATGAATGCAAAATATAAAATTAACTGAACTAAATATAAAATGAATGCAAAATTTAAAATAATGATGAACAATCAAAATAATATAAAATAAACTAAACTAAATAACAGATTTTAATAAAGGGGATACACAAAATTCAGTCTGTTCATTGGTTAAATTTTTGTTAATAAAATTAAAGAGTCAATTATTCTTTCATCATAACCGTTATTTTGTGCTATGGCTTTTATAATATCTACCTCTTTATTGAAATTTTCTTTGAATAAAGGAACTATAAGGAGAAGATTAACTGTTGCATGAAAACTGCTTAATTTTATGTGCCATGATGTTAGTGATTGTTTATGTATAACGGTATCTGTAAAAGTAGGTTTTCTGTATATCTGAAAACTAAGATTATTTTGTGACCTAGTAATGGTAAGATCCAAAAAATTTAAACTTTTCATATTTTCTGTTTCAAGTGTAAATTGCACGCTACTATAAAAGGAATTAATATAATCTAAGAACATATGGAGCTGTCTATCTGTTCCCGTCCAGATACAAAATATATCATCAACATACCTTGCCCAATGAAAAACATATTTTATGTTGGGGTTATCGGATGTAAAAATGTTTTCTTCCAAAAATGTCATAAAGATTTCACTTAATAAAGGTGATAAAGGAGAGCCCATAGGTAAGCCATTTAATTGTTTATAGATTTTATTATTAAACTGAAAATAATTTTGTCCTATGCAAATATCTAAGGCCGAGAATAATTCTTTTTTCTGATCACTATTTAAGGTTAAAGTATTTTGTATATGTGAGGAACAGATAGACAACAGAACATCTACAGGTATAGACGGAAATAAATTCTTAACATCAAATGAAATTAACTTTGCATTCAGTGGTAAATGTACATTTTTTATATTATTAACTAATTGTAAAGTGTTTTTAATAGCATACTTTGGGTTAAAGTTAATATATTTTGGCAATAATTCATTAAGTTTTTTACAGACTTTATATGCAGGTGCAGTTACATATGAAACAACTGGGCGCATGGGACAATTAAGTTTATGTATTTTTGGTAAACTATACAAAACAGGAGCTTTTGGGTTCATCATAGTTAGCATGAAACTTTTTGTGTCTGAAAATATATTAGGGCAATTTTTAATAAGTAATTTTATTTGTTTTTGAAACTTATTAGTGTGATCATTTAATATCTTGAAATTGTCATTCCTATGTCATTCCTTTTAATATATTGAAAAGACAGAACTTCTCTTCAGGAATGCAAAATTAGTTTCATTTGATGTTAAGAATTTATTTCCGTCTATACCTGTAGATGTTCTGTTGTCTATCTGTTCCTCACATATACAAAATACTTTAACCTTAAATAGTGATCAGAAAAAAGAATTATTCTCGGCCTTAGATATTTGCATAGGACAAAATTATTTTCAGTTTAATAATAAAATCTATAAACAATTAAATGGCTTACCTATGGGCTCTCCTTTATCACCTTTATTAAGTGAAATCTTTATGACATTTTTGGAAGAAAACATTTTTACATCCGATAACCCCAACATAAAATATGTTTTTCATTGGGCAAGGTATGTTGATGATATATTTTGTATCTGGACGGGAACAGATAGACAGCTCCATATGTTCTTAGATTATATTAATTCCTTTTATAGTAGCGTGCAATTTACACTTGAACAGAAAATATGAAAAGTTTAAATTTTTTGGATCTTACCATTACTAGGTCACAAAATAATCTTAGTTTTCATATATACAGAAAACCTACTTTTACAGATACCGTTATACATAAACAATCACTAACATCATGGCACATAAAATTAAGCAGTTTTCATGCAATGGTTAATCGTCTCCTTATAGTTCCTTTATCCAAAGAAAATTTCAATAAAGAGGTAGATATTATAAAAGGCATAGCACAAAATAACGGTTATGATGAAAGAATAATTGACTCTTTAATTTAAAAAAAAAACAGAAGAAAATTACTTTAAAAGAATTTTATTCCATAGAGCCAGATCAGGGTAACAAAAAATTTCACTTAACAAATTACATTCCGTGTAAAACAGATAAGATTAATAATAGGTTAAAAAACCATGGTCTTAACATGGTATCAGTAAACAAACGTAATCTTTTTTCACTACTAGTCAATAATAAAGAAAAATCTAACACACTGGAGAAAAATGGAGTTTATGAAATACACTGTGCAGAATGCGATGCTATTTATATCGGACAATGTGGCCATGCTCTGAAACATCGCATTTCTGAACATAAGAAGGTGATTTTAACCAATACATCTAATACAGGTTTTGCAGATCATTGCTTACAACACAGTCACTTCATAGACACAAAAAACATAACACTACTCCACAACATACAAAAAAGTAAAAAAATGGATTTGTTAGAAATTTTAGAAATTAAAAAAGCAATAAAAAATAACAAAAATTTAACCAATGAACAGACTGAATTTTGTGTATCCCCTTTATTAAAATCTGTTATTTAGTTTAGTTTATTTTATATTATTTTGATTGTTCATCATTATTTTAATATTTGCATTCATTTTATATTTAGTTCAGTTAATTTTATATTTTGCATTCATGATTGTATTTAGTTTTTAAAGACACCTGACCTTCCCTTGTCTCTTGCTCACCCCCTCACCCCCCTCGCCATCACAACATAGATGTTCCAGAAACGCCCTAAATATGATGTTCACCACCTACACTCCACTAACATCTTGTGTTCAATAATTTCGTTCACTCGGCTCTTTGACAGTGGCTTAGATAGTCGAAACAGCTGTCAGAGTTAATTAAAAAAATTGTGAAACTTACCAAGTGTTTTTATATATTTTACAAAATTCACAAAGTTGAGTGTACTTCACCTTGCTACATCATTAAATTTAACATCAACACAAAAGTACATACAATCCAAATTATTATTCGTTATTGTTTGTGATAATACAGTCCCTGTTCTTTCGAGCGCAAAATGTGATAATACAAACTTGCGTCACATAAAATTAACTACTTTTATAATAAACATTGAATAATTATCAGGCGCCGTGTTGCCAGATTGTGCAACAACATAGATATTAGGCTTACCTTTCGGTCCAGTATTCGTATAGACGAACCAGTAATTGCGAAATATACCTGAAATAACTCACTCGTACTTGTATTTTTACCAATGATATTACCCAATTTATTTTCCAAAAACTCTAAGTACATATGAAAAACTGACTCTATCTGTACCAAACATGTACATATTACGCCATGGGGCGTTTAGCAAACATCAAACCCTTAGAACATTTTAACCCTCCAAAATACCTACACAGTAAACATTAAACATTTGATATGTGATTATTAAACATTAAACATTAAACATATATATTTTATATTCGCACAACCCAGCACTTAAAAGATTTAAGTCACTCTCTCTCTCTCTCTCTCACTCTCTCTCTCTCATTCTCTGGTACAATTTATTTTATTTTTGAGCTCATTTAAATTTTAAATAAAATATTTTGAATTGGTTTAAAATTGGTAATATTGAATGAATTTTGAATTGGTCATTATTACACAATGATGTTGATTTACTTGAAATAAATATGAATATTGGAACGTTCTCACCAAATTATATTTTGGACAGGTCTCACCGCACTGCTAGGGTCATCGATCGTGCACAATCTGTTCCTTCTTTACATCAATTTTTCGGGCCCACACCGTCGTGTCTACCCACGAAAACACTTTGGGCAGATTCTATACGCACGCCGTTTTTTGACGATCCATCGGCCGATGACACCTGTTCAATTCCTTACCGCCCCAACATTTCTGATATTTTAAATAGTTATTTAACCACTTTTGGTGGTGTAAAAGTTAAAATTCACACTTAGTGAACCTCTTGCCGGCCGGCTACGTTCACACTTCCGGATGAAATGACACAGAGTCTTTGTTTAGCATTGCGTAGGTGGGGCGAAAACTACGTCATTAGGCTTTTGTTCATATAGCCAAGCCTTGAGTTGTTTACGGAAATATGCATTCCTTCCACTGACGTCATCAGGGCTAGGCACTTTATCGCTATATGTTACATACGATTTTTTGCTGTGTTTGTCGTTTTGCAATGAAAACGGTCGGAATCCTGTCAATTCACATCTGCGTTTTATAAAATAGTTATATAGTCCACTCACCAAAACTTTACAGGGATTATGAAATATTTAAATAATTATTACCAAATAATGGTTAAAAATAAATGAATACAATAATTATGGTCTTTTGTACCATGTCTTTATAAATTTAGTATTGTACCATAATTGTACCATCACATGTTTACCACAAATCATTTTATAATATAGTCCATTTCAGAACCCCCTACTCACATAATTAAATGTTCATGAGCAATAAAATATTTAACCACCATCATCGAATAATAGTCTGGTTTTACGTCTACACAAATCATTTTTTATTAAATACATTATATTATCTCTATCAATATAACGACTATTTAAATTCTCATACTTTTCCACAATATCAACAGGATTATTCCATATTATTACATCATATAACTTGTCACCATTGATTATAGTCAAGTCGCCTTTAGTTTGATTTGTCACAATTGATTATAGTCAAGTCGCCTTTAGTTTGATTTGTCACAATTAGGTAAATTATATTATCATCTGCTGCTAGATCAGTTTCATCACAAGGTAAGTACTCAATATCATCAACCTTATCAACATTTACTGCACTAATTACGTCACAAGGTAAGTACTCAATATCATCATCAACTCTCTCAATATCTAACATCTCTACTAATTCTTTATACCTTCTCCCAACCTCAAATAACTCTATCTTACTATCAAAATACAACTCTCTCTCAAAATACCTCTCATCATAACGCCATTTCACACTTTTTCTACCATTCCATGCAGAGGGCACTAAATCATAAAAACACCTCCTGGCTCTTCCAGGAACACCTCAAAAACTCAGGGAACAACTTGAAGACACAATGTCTTTCACTAAGGGACATTCGCCCTTCAAGAACAACAGTGAACACCTTGGTTCACAATAAACCCAGGGAAAATTTACCCTCTGCCTCATATCCACAAAATAATTCTCTTCATACTCTCTCTCTCTCTAACTTATAAACACTGATTTCTACTCCTTCACCACCCCCTACTCCCATTTCTCTCTCACTGTTTCTATATTATCCTCATCACTATTTTTAATTTTCACTGTGTCACTTGTATATATCTCATTTTCAACTATCTTACCACTACTACTTGGTAACTCATTTTTATAACTATCACTTACCTCGTTAATTATTTCTTCATTATTATTCGTCATCATATCACCACTTTCTACCCCCACTATACTCTCATAATTATCATTAACACCATTACTACCACTTATCTTATTATATGTACCATTTTCTACCCCCTGTTTTCTCTTTCTACTTTCATTTTCTTCATCTTGTACTTGCTTTTCAATGGCACTTAAATGTTCATCAACTTCTTTAAACTTTTATTAATATAGACATTTTGTTGTTTTATTTCATTTCTAATCTCATTAATTTGATCATTAATTTTCGCGTTTACTTCATCAAATTTAGTATTAAAATTACTATTTATTTCATTATTTTGCTCTTTTAATTTATCATTAAAATTACTCTTTATCTCCTTAATTTCATTCTTTTGTTCATTCATGTTAATATTTAGTTCATCAAATGTATCATTAAAATTATTATTTTGTTCTTTCAACTTTTCATTTAGATTACTATTTATATTTTCGGACATTGTTCTCATTAGGTTAAACATATCGTCCATCGACAACTCTCTTATTCTCGTTGTCTTTGGAGTGGACTCTGCTTCTACGTTACTCATTTCTACCAATTCGGTAAAACTATTTTCGTTATCTGCCATTTTAATCAATTAATATTTAATCATTACTTATAATGTGTACTTTCTATTTTCTTCACGAATTGGAATCTGCCAGAAACTTGAGCGTAAATCTAGCTTCGTCAGATACCTCGCTCCTTCACACTTGGTAAATAATTCATCCGCAGTTGGTGCACAATCATACTCCTTTAACACAATGCTGTTCAGCTCCCTCATGTCATGGCACAGACGTATCTCACCACTTTTCTTCTTCACCACCACTAGAGGATTCAGGAAGTTGCTGTTCGATCGCTCTATGACTCCATTTTCAATCATGTGCCGAATTTCCAGTTCAACCTCTTCCTCATATCACATTGGGATAGGGTACGTCCTCCTAATGACTTTCGTAGGGTCTGACACAACTATAGAGTGCTCGTATACTGTTGTCTGCGTTGGTACTTCACTAAATACTTCACTGTATTCTTCTATCAATTCGTGCAGTTTCTCTTCTTCCTGTGTTGTCATTCCTTCATCTGCTGCGTTCACATGTCGAGTTGGACCATACTGTATTTGTGGCTTATACAAAGTAATAGGCATCTCACTTACCTTGCACTCTTCTTCCTCGCTATTCATATTTAATTCATATTGAACATTTTTATAATTACACACAATTGTATTATCATTAACATTAATCTTAGCATTTATTGCATTTAGTATATCAATACCTAAAATTCCATCATAGATCAATTTATGCATAATTATCATGGGGTATTCTAATTCTAGATTTTTATATGTTAGAGTTACATATGCTTGTTGTTTAACCCTTTCTTTTTTATTGGTAGCTGTTGTGATATTTAAATTATTTACGGGCAAAATTGCAGTATTTTTAAAATATTTCTTATTGCGTTGAATCCATGCAGCGTTAAGAACTGACAGCTGGCTGCCGGTGTTAACTAACATCCGTATTTTACACCTGTTAAATCCCACAGTCACATTAGGACATTGTGTTTGTTGTTCGTTGCGCTTTATATCCTGTTCGGTGCTTAATAAGTCCTCTCTAATATCGTAGGGGTATATGTTGTTTATCGTATAAGTTTGCTTCCGTTTATTCAGTCATTGTGACGCCTTTGACGTAGATGGCCGACTGTGGAAAGTTACTGTCTCCATCTCATTCATTTTCTGGCTATCTCTCTTTATTTTTTTCTCGTCGTCCTTCCGTACTGCAGCAACACGTTTGTCAGCTGGTTTTGAAAACTGTTTACGATTAGACGACCACACAACGTCTCCTCGTTGTTTGGCTGTATTTATTCGTTCAGTCTCTGTAGCTGTGCGCGTCGTAGTGTTGTGTATTGGTGGCGTATAATTTATTTTGTAATTATCACAGTGCGGTGTAGTGTTTTGTATGGCTTTCTTGTTATCTCTGTGATAATTATAGTGGTGATCTGTGTGTTTTTGTTCCCAGTATTGTGTGTTCTTACCTTTATTGATATTCTCCAACTGTGTCACAAGGATTAAAAATTCTTCTATGGTTTTAATTCCCTGCGTATAAACTGCTAACTGGATATCTCGCTGGAAATGGTAAGATAACTTTGAAACAATTTCGTACTCTGAGAATTTAGGTTTAAGATGCTTTACGTGTTCTATTTGCGCAATTGTGTACTGTTCGATACTCTGCTGTCCCTGTGCATTGAACTTTCCATACTCGAGTTGATCCCGTACCTGTCGTTGGGTATGTAAATTCCAGTATCGGTTCTCGAATGCCTCACGAAACTGCTGATATGTACTGACATTATCTCTAATAATAGAGTACCATTGACTGGCTGAATCTCTAAGATATCGCGTGACGAAGTCTATCTTCTCGTCGTCATTTATTGCACTGCCAATCTTCTCTATTTCCTTCTCCACTCTAGCTAGGAATTCCATACTGTTCTCCCCTTTACCACCTGAGAACTTAAGTCTGCTCCTTTCGTCCATTGGCGTAGGAAACATGGTCATTTGGTTCTGTCATCTTCTCAACTCACTTCGTAGCTGGTTCATTTCCTCTTGGATTTCTTCTTTCATATGTGATACGTCTCCCGAACGGTCCTTCGTAGTTTCTTCAATTCTATTCTCAATGACTACAGTACATGTTTCTATTTCTCTAAGTTTACTGGTATTTGCTTGCGACATATTACTAACAGTTTGAATTTTATCCTCCTGCTCACGCTTTATAGTACTTAAAGTATCATTTATATTATCATTTATTTGTTTATGCGCTTCTTTTAAATCTTTTCTCCACTCGAGACGTAATTCTTTTTGTTTATTTTCAATCCTTACAACTTGCTCATGTAAGGCTTGTTTAAATTTATTCTCTAGAGTGTCAATACGTAAGTTGGTATCAACAATTTTTTCTGTTAATTCTTCTCTCTGTAATTTTTATGATTCTTGTTTAAAATTTTCAGTCTGTTGTTCTAATTTATTTTCTAAACTTTCTGTTTGGTTCTTATTAAATTCTTTTAATTTGTCTATTCTAGCATTTAAATTTTCTGTGTTTATTTAAATTTTCTGTCTGTTTTGTGCTTAATTCATCGACCCAGGCACGCATCATCGTCTGGAAGGCCTCCATATCTAAGTTTTCCGGAGTCATCATGTCGAATTATAAAAAAAATATTTATTTATAATATTTAAGAATACTATTTTTATGGAACCGACTTATTAATTTTATTTGTTTATTGTTTCGTTATTATTATTTCTTTATTCTTATCTACTTATATTACAATTACACCTGTTTGTTGGGGTGGCGCCAGTTGTGTTATTACAATACAATATACACAACAAAATTAAACACATATAAAATATTCATTAATACACATCAATTATTATACATAAATCCTATGCACACATTTAACAATAGAGCATACATTTATTAATTAAATGTAGGCGTGTTGGGTCCCACGTTCATGGGCGACATTTATTTACAACGATACAAACGTTGTTGCAAATTTAATATAATTTAAATTTGTAGAGCCCCACGATCTTGGAGTGCCATTTACTATAACGATACAACGTTATTAGATGTATGCGAGTTGTGCCACACGTTGACGGGCGACAAAATTATAACAATACAAATAACGTGTATGTGTAATTGGGGTTCAAGTGTAATTATAATATGAGTAACTCTTTTCAGGAATCGCAATATGTTTCCATTTATTAATTTATTTATTAATTTTATTAATTTCCAAACATAAAAAAAATAGTAATATATAAATAATGATTAATTTGCCATTATTTCTTCTGAATATGATGAAGCCAAATTGTGAGGCGGGGTTTACTGCGCCTTGCATACCAAGTGACGTATTTTAAAGGATCGGCACTTACGTCATGTGGCGTGACTTTTACAATGCATAGTTTACAAAGGTCAAAGTTCGTTGGCTATATGTAACTGTTTTTTCTTGCGTCTGGAGTTGACCTTGACACGAATTCACTCACTGCTTATTACGTTGTCCTAGTTTATGAATAAAATTTGTTTATTTTCCCCAAAATTATTAGGTGGGCTTATATGTACTGTTACAGGTTAGGTTTCAGTGCAATTATTTATATTGAACACGTGGTCATGGTGACATTGAAATTTGCATTTTATTTGCAGTTAGAAATTCAAGATTGCTAACTCTATTCATCTTGTGATTAACAAATCACTCAACAGTGAACACACATAATTATTATTTGAACAAAACTAACTTGCTTAATTCTATTAAGGCGAACCAGTACTTCTCATTCACTCTCTCTCTCTCTCTCTCTCTCACTCTCTAAAACCTCCTTAAATCTGAGATCTCATTATTATGTGAATGGAGTATTTTAATATGGGGTAAATAGTTATTAATTGTTGTTTGGTTGACCTAGTTTTGATAGTACTTAGCTGTAGAAGTTATTCCAAATGTTGCGTCATTACTTGTTCAGTTCACTTTTGGTCCAACACTCACAAAAACTGTTCAGCACTGTTAATTAATTTTGCCAATTGCTTTTACACTTGAAGAGATTGATTTACCACTGTTTTATATTCATTTTCACACTTTTTTGTAGGCCTACACTGATTTTTGTCCGCGGACTTGGTTCAACACCACTGTACGGCGTTTGGATGTTGTTTGAACTGGGCGAATGGTGGTCGGTGATCGTATACTATATGTGCTGGTCACGTGGTTCCCTCCGCTCCCCGCTACCCTTCTCATTAGGATCCATCGAAGAATCTAGACATTTTTAAAAGTCAGAACTGCGTTTCGTTATTGAAAAACACGTGTTCCATTTGTGATATTATCGTGACGTCAGAAGGGACACAAAATTCCTTACCTTATAAGGTTCGGTTATTTAGTTTTGAGACGGCAATGCCTACATCACACTGGCTGATTCATACCATTCAGATCTCTAAAGTCGTATTTTACTATGGGTTACATAGATCGTATTATTGCATAATATTAAAATGATTCTACCCCTTTTGTACCGTCACAAGCTTCCATGACAAATATCACACTGTTTTGTATTCTGATTTCTTTCATATAGACAATATTTTTATAAGTTACATTTTCGTGTGTAAAATGCAAAAGTGTTCTGTATAAGAACACTATCATAAACAGGGTGAACTTACTATGATACTGTATGAGGCGGCCAACTGGCACCTGGCTAGTTGGTTGTGCATCTGACATCATTGTTGCCATAGTCACCAATAAGTGTGGCATAAATTAGTGAGAGAACTAATTTCTGGCCGTAGACCAATGCTAAACAAGTTGTATACCCTCATTGTCATGAAAGAATATTACTAGACCCTTCATTGTTAGTTTGAGTATTGTAAAGAGATAAAATTATGTCACATTCATCTTCGTCTTGTATAATATTTGATTCAATGAAAATGCATACACTAGTTCAAGCAATAGAGTGTGGTGAGTGAATTTTAAGATCTGAACTTATTTTTCCTGGCCTTCCCACAATTAGAACACATGAGCTGCCACCACTGGCTTAAAGGTGTTCTTTTGTCGAAATAAAATACAAAAAATTATTTCTTATATCATAATATATAATTTAAAGAAATAATGGCTGTAACTCAGGCATAAATATAAATATTTTGTAATAACTATATGATTTCTAGAATACCAAAACGAAAACTCATGTAACATATAATGGCAATTCTACGATATATACAACGATACAAACGTTGTTGCAAATTTAATATAATTTAAATTTGTGGAGCCCCACGATCTTGGAGTGCCATTTACTACAATGATACAACGTTATTAGATGTATGCGTGTCGTGCCACACGTTGATGGGCGACAAAATTATAACAATACATATAACGTGTATGTGTAATTGGGGTTCAGGTATAATTATAATAAGAGTAACTCTTTTTAGGAATCGTATGTTTCCATTTATTAATTTACAAACATAAAAAAATAATAATATAAAAATAATGATTAATTTTCCATACGATATCCATTATCTATGGTTTCAAAGGTTCTTTACTTGCCGTGTTATCATCACAAACATATATCTTATATTCTAGATATTATATTATAAATTTTAATTAAAAACTTTTCTTCATTATACTATGATTTCTTGACTACTCAGTCTAAATGTGTGCTTTTTTTAAAAATTGTTAATACATTCTTATTCTATATTTTCTTTATACCTTTTTACGGCTTTATAATCATTTTAACACAATTAATTGATTATTTTCAATGACTCTACGTTATGTGCTTTTACTAAGAAAAAGTTAAATAAATTAATTACTTGTTCATTTTCCAAGCAAGGATTTAACTTATCGTTACATTGACTGTTCATTCATTAAAGAAAAATAATTAAAGAATATTCTGATTACACATAAATTACATTGGTTTTATCTGTATCTACATACTTGTTATTACTCTTACAATTTTTTTTTCTCTTTGATAATTATATATTGGTTTTTCGTCACCTTAAATTCTCCAGAGTTATCCCATGTCCTCCAGTGATTCTGTCGGTTCGATCCTCCTGGATGTCCTCTTGTCCTCACTGCTCGTCCTCTCGTCTCCCGTCCTTCATGGTACATTGGCTGCTGTAGATTACGATGACGTGTTGCTCTGGATCTGTAGCTGTTATGATAGAACCATCTCTAGTCCTCTGCATCTCGTTCCTCTGCTAGTCGTTCTCTTGTCCTCTGTCAGGAGTTGATGTTCTTAGTTGTCGACTGCTTGTAGATGTCCGACGATTTCTTTCTTACGGTACTTTTTACTTATTGTTTTCATTAATACTTTAATCAAAACATTTGCCGTAATACTTTATAAGTTAAGCTTAAAAAAATCATACTGATGTTAGACTTAGCGTCTAACTTTGTCCAAAGTAGTTAAAAAATTCGCGTCTCGGACTGACATAGCGTGCCGCCGCGACTGAGGTACTTTAGAAGAGAAAGATTAGCTCTCCTGGGCTTCTATTTATATTCACAAAGAAAACTGCAGCTGTCGATTCAGGAATCAACCTGTCGACAGTTGAACCATGGCATGATAGCCCCCACTCTCGTCTCATTTTACAATTGCACTTTTTCGCCAATTGCACTGTTTAACGCAGACTTCACGGCAATAAAATATTGTCTAATTTAATGACCTATGTGATGTGCAATTATCATGATGGTCGCACCACTAGTATACTTATGATGCTTTAAAAATCGCACTGATTGTCCGAATTACATAAAATTCGCACTGCACTTGTGTCTGATTTTTACACATTTTTAGAAGTTTTTACCTTCCTCGCTAACATTTATGGTTTGCTTAATATTAAATATATTCTTAATTTAGCATTGACTTGGGGTGAGGTGCAAACTTTCAGGATCAAACAGGCTTCACGCACTCACACTATTTACTTGTATACACATATGCAGTGGTAATCGCGTGTTTACCTGTTGGTTCCTGCTTGAAAGCCAGCTTCCAATCTCACACCTGCTCGTCTATTATATATTATTGAAATTAACTTAAATATTTATAATATATTATATATGCGCATTACAGCCTATGCTTGTATTGTCGCAATATATATATATTGTTACAACACAAATAAGCCACCCCAATACCAGGGATAAAAAAGATGAATCAACAATATAATAAGTAGTTCATAATATAAAATGTTTAAAATAATGAAGATAAAAAGACAATGACACGACAAACGACGACATGACCTAACCCAAGTGATTGACCCAACAAAAGGAAACAAAACAAGAAGGGAAGACCAAACCAAATGAAGAAGAAAGTGATTGAACCAAATAAAAAGAAACAAAACAAGAATTGAATGACTCAATGCAACTAAATAAAATAAAACCAAAGGAGAAGGTGGAGAACCAAGATATAAATCAAATACACTGAAAGTGAAGAAGGAGAAAAAATGAAAAAAAAAACCTAAGATAAAGGGAAATAAATAAAAAGGAAATCAAATGATAAGACACAAACAAGTAATAAAGAATAAAAGCAGGAGAAATGGTACACTCAATGTAATATTGAAAAAGGAACCAATAACTAACCTAAGTAATAAATAAATATTATTATCAAGTAAGTAGTAAAGGTAAATGATATTTGATGAAACTCAATTAAAGAATGTTAAATATAAAAGCAAACTAACCCACAAATTAGAGTTAGATGTAATGATGAAAGATAGAGACATAAAATTGTTAATATTATCAATGATATTTATAATGAAAGAGATAGTACGGTAGTGAGAAAGTAATTATAGGGATTACCCATTTAGAAACACTTAAAACAAAAACATTTAAGAAGTGCAGAAGTGGAAGTGTAAAAACCCCAAAGTAAAGTGATAAAGAAAAAACACTAAATAAATTATAATAAACAATAGGTAATTTAAAAGTGAAGGTGATGAATAAATAAGAATAATGTATTTTAAAGAATGTTAGTTGTGAAAAATAGTGA
Source organism: Magicicada septendecula (assembly GCA_034769895.1). NCBI lineage: Eukaryota > Metazoa > Arthropoda > Insecta > Hemiptera > Cicadidae > Magicicada > Magicicada septendecula. Next base: position 37,602 of record JAWRYS010000873.1, read on the forward strand.
AGGATAAAAAAATAAACACTTAATAAATCAATAAGAAACACTAAAGGATTAACAGTGAAAAAAATTAGTAATTAAGAAAGTTGTTAAGAATATTATTAAGTGTAAACAATTAATTAAGATGTAATGAACACTGAAACGTGATGATAACAGTATTAATTAAAATAGGAATCACATTGATAAGATTAAACGTATCCAATAGTATTTAAAAGGGAGAATCCCATGAAAGAGGAAAAAGATAGTGTTACCATGGAGTGAAGGTAAAGATTATTTAAAAAAATAAGAAGTTAAGACAAATCAATAAACACCCCATGTTACAAGGGATAATTATTTAAGTAAGTTCAAAAAGTGTGATGTTGTTTATCACCCAAAAATAATGTAAAATGAAATGAACTGTAAACAAATATTATCTAATAATTGTTAAATGATTGTTTCAGCAAATTTATGAATAGGATATGGTTGGAAGAATGTATACAGACCATAGGCCTAGATGTTGTATTTTTTGTGATCAAAAATAGTAAATAATAGCCACATTGTTATTATTGGCAAATTAAATAAGTATGACTTAGAAAACGAGAAAACCAGTTAGTAAATAATTAGCAATCCATGATGTATAAAATAAGAGTAACATAATAATAACACAAAAACAGCTCCAAAACACATCAACAAATAACACAACCAATTATAATAACAAAACAAAGCTCATTAAGCTAAAATGAGATGTAATTTGTACGAAATAAGTAAATACCAATAATGGCTACTTAGGCCTAGGAAATGCCTAACTGTCAAAACAAACAACTACAAATTGTAATAAATTAACAAAGAAATTAGCAAATCCAAGGCGAATAACTAACCAAAGGATAATTTGTAAAACATATTAAAAGCAAAATATTAGAATAAGGATTTAAATTAAAAGAGAAAAGTAATTAAATTCTTGGATTTCGTTGTCCATGACGTGTCCGTTACTTAACTAAATATCACTATAATATTGACGACTCGGAACACTAAGTTTTTTATAAGTAAAAACGTAAAGTTTTACCTTACAGCCTAAACCGGGTTTCACCTATAGAAGGCTTCATCAGAGGCTGTCGTTAGTAGCCCTGCTCGTCTTGTTGTTGGTGACGAGATAGTTTTTCGAAAGATCGAAGCTGTGTGTGTGTGGTGAGATGTGTTCGAATAATGCGTGCGATTTGAATTGTGTCTGTTCGTTTAGGATGTCGTTTTTATTTGTTTTTGTGTGTTTGTATATTTCTAATTGTTCTAGAATAATAGAAATCTATTCGAATATTGAATCATTATTCGAACACATCTCACCACACACACACAGCTTCGATCTTTCGAAAAACTATCTCGTCACCAACAACAAGACGAACAGCGCTACTAACGACAGCCTCTGATGAAGCCTTCTATAGGTGAAAGCCGGTTTAGGTTGTAAGGTAAAACTTTACGTTTTTACTTATAAAAAACTTAGTGTTCCGAGTCGTCAATATTATAGTGATATTTAAAAGTAATTAGCAAATATTAAAATAATTGTAAAATTATAAAACATAAAATAACCCAATCTTATGGGATATCAAAATAATCTTTGAAAGGAAATACAAATAACAGTGATAATAGTTAATACTTAGGAAGGAAGATAGAAGAATAAAAGCAATCAGAAGATATACAAGGATTTTGAAAAGAATTCAAATGTGATAACAATGGTTTTTTGTCAATCTAAGCCAATCAGATTTAATTAGTAACCTTGACAACCACAGTTATTTACAAAATTACGGTTGAATATCATTACTCGTAAAGTGACGCTCTTGCAGAACAGAAGCCAAATTTTGAACGGCCAAATTTTTAATTTAATATGTCAAAAAAGTAAACAAAATTCCAAACGATGTCCAATAAGAAGCAAACGAACAACCGGAACATTTAACTGATGCCAAGGGCCATTTTACCAGGAAATTAAATGAAAATATGACTCCATCTAACATGAAAAGGACTCAAGACATACTTAAGCCCCAAGATTAATGAAAATTGAATACGATTGCAGCCCAATCCAATTTTGACTGACAACTATTTATATCAAGTCATCTGATTCGATAAGTATCCTTGATTTACCCAAATTCCAAAAATAAACTCACTTGGAATATTTCTAAAAGTAATTTGAACACTCACTATAAACCGAATATTCTCTTTCAAAGATTAATTAAGGAAAACAAAACACTGAAAATTTGTTAACTTAGAATATAACCTGTTGATCGAATACGAACTTTAGAAACACACTTAACTACACCACAGAACAAATTATAACCAAACACTATATTATTTAAGTACATAATATTATAAGGTAATGTACTTTTTATTGTAATCATAGAAAATATTTGTCTTGTAATCAAAAGAACTCCAGATTTTGAACGATACAATTGTTAACTAACAAAACGGCAGCCATGCTGGACTAATAACATCGTTCCAAAATCGATTCGTCAACCCTAGAGAAAGACATCTCAAAACTAATGTCGGTGCAAATGTATTAATCAACAAGTATAATATTATTGTCAAACTGAAACATTGCAAATCAACCATTAAAATAACTAGTACAGAGTGGAACCATTGTTTTTATTTCATAGGGAGTCTATCATATAATTTGTAATGATATATCATTACTTATAACAATAAATACTACACACAGAACGATGGCCTACCCATGGGCTCCCCCATATCCAGCATTCTAGCAGAAGTCTTCCTCCAACACTTAGAAAAAACAAAAATACTCACAAACAATGACAGACACTCACATAAAATACTATATTGGCACAGATACGTTGATGACATTCTAATACTATACAGGGGAAACAAAAGACAATGTGAACAGTTACTAACACACATAAACAAAATACATAAAAACATAACCTTCACTGCCGAATACGAACACAACAATACCATAAACTTCTTAGACCTCTCCATCACAAAACTAGAACACAGGCACAAATTCAGTATATACAGAAAACCAACTACAACTGACACACTAATACACAACACCTCCAATCACCCAATACAACACAAACTAGCTGCTTTTAGAACCATGATACATAGACTTAACAACATCCCCTTAAATGAAATAGACTACAAAGACGAACTAAACACGATAAAATATCTAGCAGAATCTAACGGTTATGACAGAACAATAGTCAGTAAACTCCTACGCAAAACACAAAACAAACAACAGACAAAGACAGAAAACAACAAATTCATAACACTAACATACATCAACAAACAAACAGAAAAAATTGCCCACAAATTCAAAAAAGCAGGATACAGAATCACTTACAAAACTACTAACAAAACAGAACACACACTATCAAAACGCACGCCCAAAGCACAAAACAAATTCGATCTACCCGGTGTATATAAACTAAATTGTTCAAATTGCAATAAATTCTACATAGGCCAGACAGGACGTAGCTTCAAACAGAGATACATTGAACACACAAAAGCACTCCACACCACTACAGAATCTACCTTCGCAAACCACCTCATTGAAGCAAACCGCACATATAAAAACATCGACAATAACATGAACATACTACACGTACACACAAAAGGCCGAAAACTAGACACTCTAGAACAATTAGAAATATACAAACACACAAAAACAAATAAAAACGACATCCTAAACGAACAGACACAATTCAAATCGCACGCATTATTCGAACACATCTCACCACACACACACAGCTTCAATCTTTCAAAACATTATCTCGTCGCCAACAACAAGACGAACAACGCTACTAACGACAGCCTCTGATGAAGCCTTCTAAAGGTGAAAGCCGGTTTAGGCTGTAAGGTAAAACTTTACGTTTTTACTTATAAAAAACTTAGTGTTCCGAGTCGTCAATATTATAGTGATATTTAGTTAAGTAACGGACACGTCATGGACAACGAAACCCAAGAATATAATTTGTGTTTATTAGCGAACTATATTTGATGGCCAGCGCTCACGGTGCGACTCGACAAACTACCTGATCGAGTCAGTAAGTCTAACCAAGGCGGTAAGTATTTGAATGCCCCGGCCGTCATCGCTGAGAACTTCTTTATAACATATTATTTAATAATTTTAATTGTTTTCAAAAAACAATTTGGCGCCACCCGGGATTTACAAACCCCTATTTAAGAACTGGTAAGGTTACTACTGCGTTGTACTGGTAATTATAGCATCGCTACGGACTTCGTTAGCGCAAGGATAGATGTAATGACACCAGTGTGAGGCGAACACACTACAATACATACACACTTTTTTACTGAGACGACTCAATCTCACGTTACAATATATATATATTGTTAATCGTCTGGATTCTCCCTTCTAGATCGATGCAATAAAATAGAAAAATTATTTAAATTTGGATTGTTTTGTTGTGAAAAGTTTATGTTTGCTTCTGATTTCTTGAAAATATTATTATGTTGATTAAGTTTAATGGTCGTTGAGTGCCAATTCTGAATGATTCCAGAATAATTTATTATTTATTGTAGTTAAGGTTGACTTCTCTTGCTGTGTACACGCCACCTGTGAGTTGTAGAAAATCTGCAATGTAAACAATGGTGCTGTGTGACACAAATTCACAAAATATTTACCAGTGTTGATGAAACTCCTGCTGGTAGTCATTCAGTAGACCTTAGCAGCCGTTAACCTACCTTTTTGTGGTATTTTCTTGCTAAATAAATACAGGTACAAGCTAAACTGAACGGTAACGCTAGTTACTCACGTTTTGATTTTATAATATGATAAAGTTCCCCTTCATTTAAGTATTTCTGTTGACTCTTGAGTGGTAGAAAAAAATAAAAATTCAATATTGTTAGGCATTGTTATTTCTAAATCTTAATTTATTCAGGTTAAATAAATTAAAATTGTGAAATGTTTAAGAATGTTACCTGGTGGATACAAGATAATGTTAACCTTAAAATACTTTGGAGGTTACAAAAAATTATGAGTTCTGCCTATTGACTAAATAATTATAATCCACTCAAAAACTTTTAAAACACCCAAAAATGATCAGCTGGTTTCACAAATTAAATCATTTTCTCATTGAAATATTTGAATTTTGGTGCCACTAATTCACCATAATAATTGCTGCCAACATGAATTGTGAAGGTGTACCAGTACGAGTTTCAAATAAGGCCATACGGTCACTAATACTACTTGTTAGAGTTCAAACACAATTGATTTTCCCTTAAAATTCTTTTATTATCATTTTTTCTATTCATAAAAACTTTCTTCAAACTTTAATAACAAATAAAATCATAAGTTAAATGGATTGACCCGGCTGAGAGACAATCTCGGGGTTTAACGTTGGTAGCATTAGCTTTGATACAAAACGTTAAAATGGCAAATAGTAGTTTTACAATTATTCATTTATAAGGGTTCTTTTGACTATGATCTAGTCTCGAAAATGTCTATTTTAAAGAACAAAACATAAGATATTAATGACTATTGTTATTTACTTAAATCTATGGTTGAAATAAAATTATAAAGTTCGGATTATATCCGTGTGTGAACGTTACCAAGTTTGGTTATCTTGTTTATTGAAAGTGTTATATTTGGATAAAACCAATTAATTCATTTAAAATAAATCATTAAAAATCAAATAGTGTCAGTTATTAAAGTGTTAAAGTGATTAAATAATTTTCAAGTGTTTACTCAAGTTCAAAGGGTGTACAATTTTTCTAAGTTCGCTATAGTACATAATTGTTTAAAAATTCACTATACTTGCTTGTTGGGCCCTTTTCCTTCATTACACTTTAATTTCTTATTAATATTTTATTCACAGCCTATATGCACACACTCCGTAAAGATTCACTTGAAGTTAGGTTAACTCGACTTTTTGTTTACTACCGATCTAACCTCAATTTCACTTTTGAGGTTACGATTCCTCCGGTCAGCTGTACGAAGTTAACTCTTCATTGTTGGTCTGTAGAGCGGTGTATCTTAGTCGTCGGTATACTGTGATGGACTGTGTTGTGCATTCTGTCCGAAATTGGCTTCGACTGCTCGATGACGATCGCTGATTGGTCAATTTTCATAATTTCCGTACTTGTTCGGTATTTCTCGGCAAAAGAGATGCGTTCAAAGCGTCCTTTTGTAGGATTTAAGATTATGAAAAATTGGTTTACATTACTATGCCTAAGGGATTGTAAACTAGTAAATCTTTATAATTAATAATGTTCCCTTGTCTGTGCTCTAATTTACATTTCATTATTACCATTGTTCAGCTCTTTCTGAGACGAACAATTTGTAACGGGACAGAATGGGCGATAGGTTTTAATTTAATTGTGAGTGCGACGCAGCGGAGTTGCCCAGATCGGGCCTCAGTTTGTAACAAAAGACATTCCTGTAGGTAACGCCCAGCTGCATGTTGGTCCAGCAAATCTATCAACATGGACTGTTTTCTGATGCTCTGGAATCTGAGAGCGTGCGGAAGTGCATGCCCGTGCAGTTGAATAAGCACGGACTCGGCTCACTGTTCACTTAGAGTGGATGTACTATAACCAGTGTTAAATATTTGTTGTGTCACGTGGTCCCTCTGGGAGCCAATCACAGACCAAGTTGCCGTACATGAAGAACGCTGGCCATCTTGTACGCGTCGGTTTTGGCGTGAGTTAGAGATGGGCGAATTCGATCACTTTAGTGAACTCGATCAGTACATCTCAATCAGTGAAATGATTTGATCCTTAAGATTCGATCACTATTTAGCGAGTTCACTTAACTTCAGTTATTTGTACTCTTTACATCAATAAAGTACCTACATAAATTCGATCATATTAGATTCATTAACAGGACTGTATTATTTCAGTTATTATATAAATTTCTAATAGTTGAATGATTATACACACCCCCCCAAAATATATTTTGATATTGAAAACAAACAGCGAGATTCATCTGTTCCGTTTTTTTTTTTAATTTAATACATACAGATGAATAAAAAGATCCACAATTACGAAAAACTGTTTATTTTATTTAAACAATACGTATCTCTTTTCATTTTGCCATGCGACTGTTCGACTCGAAATTGAATGAAATGACGGAAATGCCAGAGCCATCTAGCAGAGACTGCTTGCGTTATCTCGATCACTGATCGAATCAGTAAGTGACCGAGATGGGAACGAGACAAACATGGCGACTGATCGAATCACTGACGTCGCAGATCGAATCACTGGCCAAGGTTGAATGACAACCAGAGGCATCTAGCGGAATCTGCTTGCGTTATCTCGATCACTGATCGAGTCAGTAAGTGACCAAGATGGGAACGAGACCAGTGTTGCCAGCCCGTGGGATTTGTCCCATATGGTGGGACATTTTGATAAATATTTTTAGGAAAGGGATAAAGGGATTTTTTTCAAAAAGTGAGATGGATATGGGACATTTAACTGATGGCGTTAAAGAAGATAGACGTCTTGCAATAGAAGGCTCATGCTATACGTTTATTATATTAAAATAATATTAGTGTCTTGTGAAGGGGAGGATAACTTCACAGTAATCAATTGTTTATACAGATTTGATCTGTCACAATAAAATACAAAACTGTTAAGTAATTTATTAATTAATTAAAATAGTCCACTGTTAAAAAAAGTCACCAGTCCACTAGTAAAATATTCAATTTACTCCTCTAACTCCTACTAACGCGATAACACAAAAGAGCGAGACAAAGAAAACGTAGCGCACAATGTTTCGAACCGCAAATGAGGGTAACTTAGCTAACTGATCGAAATGACCGAGTTGAGATTGAATGAAAGCCAGAGACATCTACTGGAAACTTCCTGCGGTAACTCGATCACTGATCGAATCAGAAAGTGATTGAAATGACTCAGACGAGACCGAGATCGAATCACCTACTGACAGAGACGAGACCGAGATCGAGATTGAGTTGAAAGTTGTCGAGAGGCACCTAGCGGAGATTGTGCGAACTAACTCAGCTAGTTTCCAGTGTTGGTCTTATTGACCGACTCCTCTTTTAAAAGATCGATTCGATCAGTCGATCACCTAAATGATTCGATCAAAAAGATTCGTTCAATCCTGAACGACACATCTCTACCATGAGTCGTCTAACAGCATCAGACCATGTGGTCGTATAAAAACATTGCTCGAGCAAATTAGGGTCGGCCGACCAGTAAATCATGTGATTTTAATGTAAAACAGCAGTAAATCATGTAATAGTAATCCTTCAGACGTAATTCACAAACATTAACAGCTTAACTTACTTTCGGAGTGTGTTAAAGAAATCGGAAGTTACCAGTTATGGTGTAACCACGTGGAGACGGCGATGAAAGGATGAGTACATAATATAAGCAGTTGAACAGACAAAAACATTTCAATTTTAACTGAATTCAACACCGGTATTAATTATGAAAATTTAAATAGAAAGCGCTTTATAATATAAAATGTATAATGAATGACTGAGAGTGTGAGCAAACTGGGTCGCCTTCTAAAGTAGAGATAAACTAGTTAAATAAGTAAATATAAGGTTACAGAAATTATTTTAAACTATATTTCAGAATCTGTTTTAAATAATGGCCAGTAACGGCCCATAATCAATTCGAGAGTAAGAATACAAAATGTAGAGAAAAGGTGATAAATTGTTGATGTGGTGGCTTAACAAAAATGACGGAGTAAAACGAAATAAAATAATGTTTTATGTGAATTTATAAGTATGTGTTTGTTATTTGCATTGACCTGTTTTTCTCTGCCGAGTACACTAGATGACACCTTGTTTAACTTGCACACGAACGTCACGAATTAAATAGATTTATTTGACATCCAAATAAAGGTAAGTGACGCAAATTTTAATACTTTTAATCTTCAAATCAAAGAGTAGCACTGCAAACGATGCCCGAAACAGGGACGAATTTAAATATTTTAATCATTTAATCACTGAGTTGCACTTCAAATGGCGCCCGTAACAGCGACGTTGTAAATTAAAATTAATTTACAACCTAGTCGAAATGGCAGAGAAAAATACGGTTGCAAATTTATGTGAGAGTGAAGGGGGGGGTCAATTTTAGACGTTACACAAGATGATTTAATATCGACAAATATTTACGAGAGCGTAGACGAAATAGCGATTAAAACGGTAGACGCTAAGGGTAGTAAAATCAACAATGTAGAAGTACTTAGTCAATTAGCATTGATGATGGAAATGATGTCAGGAATGAATAGTAAACTTGACAAACAAGACGAAAGGTTAGTAGAAATGAATAACGAAGTTGTAAACATAAAAAACGAGATAAAAGTGCGTAATCTAAGAATGAACAATCAATTTGAAAGTATAAGTGAGAATGAATTAAACCAAATAAGTGGGTGTAGTGGTGTCAAAACTAATGACACGGGTGAGTGTAACGAAAAAGAAAATGACGAAATAACGGGCGATCAGGGTGTCAATAGTAAAATAACGAATAATTACGAAGGGATCATTAACGAGGTAGGTGTTAGTTACGAAAATAAATTAACAAGTAATAGTAGTAAGATAGTTGAAAATGAGATATATAAAAGTAGTACCGTGAAAATAATTAGCGATCATGATAATATAGAAACAGTGAGAGAGAGTAGAAATCAGTATTTGTAAATTAGAGAGAGAATATGAAGAGAATTATTTTGTGAATATAGGGCAGATGGTAGAGTTTCCCCAGTTTTATTGTAAACCAAGATGGTTACAATTGTTTTTGAAGGGGAAGAGTCCCTTACAGGAAAACAATGTTTTTTCAAGTAGGTCTTTAATTTTTAGTAGGTGTTTTTACTATTTAATACCCTCTGTACGGAATGACAGAAAAAGTATGAATTGGTGTTATGATGAAAGGTATTTTGATAGGAAAATAGAAACATTTAAGGTTAGTAGAGGTTGTAACGAATTAGTAGAGAGGTTAGATATTAAGTACTTACCTTGTGACGAAACTGGTACAACAACATAATAATAATGATGAGATTATAATCCACCCAATGGTGACAAATTATACTAAAGGTGATTGGACTATACCCGGTGGTAACAAATTATATGATATAATATGGGATAATCCTGTTAATTGTTATGGTATGGTGGAAGAATATAAGAATTTGAATAATCTTTATGTAAATAGAAATGATATAATGAATTTGCTAAAAATTGAACTGTGTAGATGTAAGACCAGGTTATTATATGATGATGGGGGGTAAAAATTAATGTGTATGAACGTTTAACTAAGTGATTAATGGTTTTGAATTGGACTGTTTTATAAAATGAGTTGTGGTACACGATAACAAATAATAATGTGTATTGTATATTTTTGTGTTGATTTTAAATGAAATATTGTACAAGACGAATGTCAGTAACGAACTAAACAAATTTTTTGGAGAATTTAATGGTGTAGTGAATGCTAAATAACTGAGAATTGATTAGTAAAAAGGTCAGTTGGGATTCAAGTGTAATGTTTATAATTTTATATGCAAATTCAAAGATGAATTGTTTATTTTGAGGTGATAATGTTTAATGTATAAAATCTTATGTAGAATGAATGTTGGTAATAAAATTTGAATTTTTGGAGCAGTGGTAAATAATTAAAGATTGAGTATTAACAAGTTCAATTGAAATTAAAGTGTTTGGAATGTTTGGAAATTTTGTTCAGATGCAAATTAAATGTTTATTTTAATGGAATGAGAGTTGTATTATTTATGAATGTTTACATTTTATTATGTGGTAATATGTTAGAATGTACGAATTATAACATGTATTATGTATTTTACATAATGTTGTGTATTTGGGTTATTTGTATATAGTGCATCTAGGGTAAGGTCATTCACCTGACAATGAGGTGTCAGCTGATGAGTTTCTTTTATTAATTATCAGAATGTATATTTCTGAAAAAAAAAGGGGGGGAGATTTTGTTCTTTGAAGTAAAGATGGTATTTTATTTTCATGTTCAACATATGAAGTAGAGATTGCGTATGTCGATAATGTATTAACTGATTCATAGTGTGAATATTGTGTTTTATAACCAAATGTAATGATAATGGAATTTATGATAGAAATAAGGTGTTTATTTTATTTTGTTTATTATGATTGGTAGCATCTAATTATGAGGAGTTATAGAGAAAAGTAAAGCCATTTTAAGAGATTTTGGAATTTTGAAAATTGCAATTACGATTAAATTAATTGAAAGAGATGATGTAAATTAACGTCAATTGTTATGGATATAACAAATCTTTGATAACGGACTTAGATTTATTTCACGACCTGAGCGAATTTTAAATAATTTGATTTGATTTGAAATAATAACGTCAAGCAAGTAAATAAAAGTTGAAAAATGGGAATGAGCTTTGTTTAGAATCAAATATAAAACATTTATGTGAATTTTATATTAATAATTAATGTGGAGATAGTGCATTTAATGTAGTAATGAATATATGTACGCACCCAGTACTTGCTAAAGGCAACCCAGTATGTATGTAAGGGGAGATACATCGGTTGAGGATCTGGTATGATATAAGGCTAGTTGTTGATTTTATTTAGAATGTTGCAAGGTTAGGTGGTACTGTGGTGAGTACCTGTCCGACTTTACGGTGTTGGGATCTTGAACAGAGAAGTCCAGTGATGTCGTGCAGGTGCAGCCATAGTCTAGCTAGGGGGGTAGTTTACCCATGATGTATTAAGGAATTAAAGGGGGGTTGTTGCGCCATATCCTCACTGACCCTCTTAGGGTTTAGCAATGAGATTTTTTCTGCTTCTGCATATTGTAACGGGACAGAATGGGCGATAGGTTTTAATTTAATTGCGTGTGCGACGCAGCGGAGTTACCCAGATCGGGCCTCAGTTTGTAAAAAAAGACATTCCTGTAGGTAACGCCCATCTGGATGTTGGTCCAGCAAATCTATCAACATGCACTGTTTTCTGATGCTCTGGAATCTGAGAGCGTGCGGAAGTGCATGCCCGTGCAGTTGAATAAGCACGGACTCGGCTCACTGTTCACTTAGAGTGGATGTACTATAACCAGTGTTAAATATTTGTTGCGTCACGTGGTCCCTCTAGGAGCCAATCGCAGACCAAGTTGCCATACATGAAGAACACTGGCCATCTTGTACGCATCAGTTTTGGCGTGAGTCGTCTAACAGCATCAGACCATGTGGTCGTATAAAAACATTGCTCGAGCAAATTAGGGTCAGCCGACCAGTAAATCATGTGATTTTAATGTAAAACAGCAGTAAATCATGTAATAGTAATCCTTCAGACGTAATTCACAAACATTAACAGCTTAACTTACTTTCGGAGTGTGTTAAAGAAATCGGAAGTTACCAGTGATGGTGTAACCACGTGGAGACGGCGATGAAAGGATGAGTACATAATATAAGCAGTTGAACAGACAAAAACATTTCAATTTTAACTGAATTCAACACCGGTATTAATTATGAAAATTTAAATAGAAAGCGCTTTATAATATAAAATGTATAATGAATGACTGAGAGTGTGAGCAAACTGGGTCGCCTTCTAAAGTAGAGATAAACTAGTTAAATAAGTAAATATAAGGTTACAGAAATTATTTTAAACTATATTTCAGAATCTGTTTTAAATAATGGCCAGTAACGGCCCATAATCAATTCGAGAGTAAGAATACAAAATGTAGAGAAAAGGTGATAAATTGTTGATGTGGTGGCTTAACAAAAATGACAGAGTAAAACGAAATAAAATAATGTTTTATGTGAATTTATAAGTATGTGTTTGTTATTTGCATTGACCTGTTTTTCTCTGCCGAGTACACTAGATGACACCTTGTTTAACTTGCACACGAACGTCACGAATGAAATAGATTTATTTGACATCCAAATAAAGGTAAGAGACGCAAATTATATACTTTTAATCATCAAATCACTGAGTAATACTTCAAATTCAATATCCCATACTATAGGGGTTTTATCATTATTAACGAAAAAAAAATAGAATTACTAACATTAGTTACTACCTCTTAATTACTCTTTTCTATTATTATTACTTTCTTTTACTGTAATTAGTTATTATTAACAATTGTTGTCTATGACTTCGCACTATTACAATACTACACATAACATAAACAAATACTTATTTCTAATCAACATTCTAAATAACTTAGCTAGGCAGATTGGCCTATTCTAGTATGAGCATCATTACTCTCATTCACTAATTCTGGGTTTTTTATGTCAGACAATTATTTTCAATTGTTCTTTATAAACCTGTCTCCCTTCTGTTAATATTCTTATTACCTAACTTTACATTGTATTGTTTATAAACACTATTAGCAATGAAGCTGACTCCTTTGGCCTAGGATATTGACTGTATAGTTTCAAACTTATTTCAATAATACAATTGTCTTTTGATCAGTTAATAATCCTAATATGTTCTTCATGATCTACTTCAACTATTACAATATAGTTGATCTCCTAACACTGTCTTTATTACTCATTTGTTTTATTCATTAGTTTCAGAATTTGTACTCTGAGGGTACAATACAAGTATTTGGTTTCATTGTTTTCTACTGCTTATCTTTATTATTTATAAACATCTAGATTACTAGAACTTTCTTTTAATTGTACTGCTTCTAGCATCACTTCTATAACATTGTTGATTTAAATAATCTTATATTATAATCTTATTCTTTACAGTGACAATTGCTGTCAGAATTCTGTGTCTCATATTTCTATTGTTATTTTTTATAACTTATGTTATAATCATTATTACTTAGTTATACTGTTCTTAGTTACTACTTCATAGGTAGTATTTTCTTTTAACTTTGAGTCAGGGAATCCACAAAAGTTTCTAATTATTTTTTATGACTTATTACAGTACCAGTGTACATAACCTTATATACTGGCTACCATTGGTCATTATTGTTTCTACAGTACATTTTTGTTTCATTATTTCTAATACTTTAATTGCTTTACTTGACTTCCTTAATCATCATAAATCAATATTATTATTTGATGTTATGCATTTTTAGTCTTTAGAGACCAGTTATTTTTGCGTACACTTTTTTTCAGTGTAAGCACGCTTACTAGTGCTTGCTTTTTACTCGTCCTGTGTGAATTGGTGTACATAGTAATTGGTGACAGTTTTAGTGTTTACAAATATTTTTTTACACTTTTAATACTGTGTGTACATACTGTATTATCATTTATTGTACATAACCAATCATATAGCCTGGTAGCATACTGTATAAGTTTTATTTTATTTTAGACTGTCTCATTTAATGAAATAATAAACATTTTGTATTCTTCTGATAATCCGACCTTTTTTGCGTTCCGATCATACCCCCAGTCCCACAGGTGACGGATTAGCGAGGTTCTACTGTACAAGCAAAATACTATATGTAAATTGTATAGCATCTAGTAACTCAATGTTCTTATACATATAACTGACGATCCAGATTGTCATGATTTTCTGTGAAACTTCTTTTCAAACAGACGTTATATGAGAACTGAAATACAAACCCAAACTTGAGTGTCAATACAAATTTTGAATTTGAATATTATGTGATTTCCAGTTCACATACACACACACATGCACAAGCAAAAGTTTTAAGACTGCATATTTAGTCTTGGAATTTATTTTTTTTAGATGAATACTCAAGTTTTCAAATGTTTGGGTCCAACACATACCGAAATCTTACTTAGTCCCAAGTAGGTTAAATTAATTTAATGTTTCTAATGTGATGATTCACCCTGACTATATGCACCGAGTTTTCTCATCATTAACATCTATCTTTTTTTTACAGAATCAATCTCTACAATTGCGTGTTGAATTTAAATATTAAATTAAAGTCAAATGAAACAAAAGCCAAAACATTTTATATGTCAAGCTTCACAGAGGACTTCTACATTGATCATGTTAAGGTATTTATTATCTTTAAATAATTTTAATATTAACTGTGTAATGTTAGCTCCAGTAGAGTGTTGATTAACTGGAAGTCAATTAATCGAAACATCTAGGAATTAGAGTATTGCAGGAATCATATGAAAGACGATCCACTAGCTTGAGTGCAAGTACATACAGTGGTTTCCCCTCTACTACTCACTCCTCCGAGCACTTATGTTCACAGGGAGACAATGTCCTTTTTATTTGATGTTTTGAGTGAAATCCATGTATATGATAAAATGTCACAAAAGCTCTGTGTTCTCCATGCAGAATAAAAAAGGGGAAGAATTTGGCCCATCTTCCTAAAGTTAAGAATATTGGTATTCAATTATGTACAGTCTTAAAAATTAGGCAAACATTAATACAATATATATTATAATATACTTCTATCTAATGTGAATCTTAAATCATAATCTTACCCTTCATCAGTGTAATGCTATTTTAAAATAACGAATCAAACTCTTATTCGTTCTTTTCTCAAATTCCATAAACTTTATTGATACTTTCTCTTTGACATATATTTAATTGTATTGACATTCAATGTCCCTTTCTTAGGTTGTAGCTCTTTTCGGTTTGATAACATTAAAACTCTTTTTCTCAGGGTTAATATAAAAAATAAAGTCTATGTACCGTCCAAGTCATACATATAAAATAAAACATAATACTTATAAATAAGGTTCAGTAATTTGGTGTTGTGTATGTATGTTGAGTTATGGGTCCTTTGGATCATACAAAAGAAACAACTTAAACAGGAACTATTATAATAATAATTATAGTGAACAAATAAAATGCATAATTATGATGTTTATATTGTTTTTGTTACAGTGATTCACTGTTCTTGTTGTTTAAATGGAGTAATGTTTGTTCAAGTGTTTGTCTTAACATGATGGAACAATCTCATCAAAGTTGTAGTTTCGTTTATGAATTATTGCTGATATTTATCTTGTGGCCTTCAAGTTTTCAGTATATTCCATTAAAACATTAGTCTCCTCGTAATTTCTATAGTTTTTCTTCATTAATTCCTTTTATATCATCAGTTATTTTGTAAAAATGTCCAGCATTAAATTAATGGGTTCTGGTTTCTTTTAGAATATTCTTCAACAATCCAATTTCTTTTTACAAAATACCGATTCATTCAGTACAGCTCTTGGATAAAATATATTTATGGGTCACAGGTTCGTGCTCATATTTTATAATTGATATGATTCAGTTGAATCTTATTTTTTCTCTGTCACTAATGTATATTATTAGTTTGTAATGTAATATTTCACCATTATTAATCATTATACACCTTTCTATATTAACTATAGTTGGTTTATATAACGTATATGTTTTATTCACAGTATATATTATAACTAGGTCCATTTCCTATTCACTTTCATTCTACACTGTTTTATAACGTTTATCACTGTTCTTTTCACTATTTTGTATTATTAAACTACTTAACTTTTATAATTATAGCTTAATACTATTCTATTAGTAAATTTTTATGTCACTGATATTTTGTAGTTCTGACACAAAATAACTGCTTGAGGTTCGCAGACGTCCCTCTAGTTTAATAGTCTAATGCTATAACCAGTGTCTTTTTACTTACTTACTAGGTTTAATATTTATACACTACAGTGGAACGTGGTTATAACGTCATTGAAGGGACCAAAAAAATAATGACGTTATGTCCGAGTGACGGTATAAAAGAGTCGTTATAAAAGACCCTTTTTAATCACTAGTAAGGAAGGAGAAATAAAAAAAAAAGATCTTTGCATTATTAACATTATTCGTGATATTTATTCTAAATTTTACAAACTGCATTTCATTTATACAAACAGCATGAAGAATATTTTTAAAGATCAAAAAGAAAGTACATGTAACTTACATTTAGGCTTACTGTCGAAAGTAATCCGTAATTTTCTTTTGAACGCTCCTTTCTGAAAAATAAATTCTTTCTGTTGTGCTGTGGAGATGCTGCGCTGCATTGAACGTGTCGTCAGACGTCTCTGTAAAGCAGTAAAATCGTGAAAGAGTTTCGGCGGCTCATTGCTTCCTGTACTGTCGGACAAACGATGTCGGCATCCTCCTCTTGCTCAGCATCTTCTTCAACACTATCTTCTGCTTCTATGTTTTTTACATCCGCGATAATTTCTGCGTCACTCAACACTTGGAATGTTTGTACTTGGTCATCCACTGATGCATAGGAATCAAGTTCATTTCCAAATTCATTTACGTCGAATTTCTTAATCCACTCCGAGAGCGGCAAGTCGTCGTCTTCGTCATCATCAGGTAAATTTTCATGTACGAGTTGTGCTTTACTAAAGCATTTTGCTATCGTCTTCTGTGTTACACTCTTCCAAGAGTCGTCTAGGAATTGTATTGCATCTAAGAGTGAAATTGTGGCAGGTTGCGCCGTGTCCGTACAGAAAATAATTTTTTTTTAAAGTTGCGTCCGGTAGTGATACTTTAGGCTTCTAATAACCTTGGTCCATAGGTTGCAGGACACTCGTACAGTTGGCCAGTAAGAAGACCAGATTAATGTTTGTCAAATTTAACTTTGGATGGGCTGCACAGTTGTCAACTAGAAGTAGAATGTTTCTGTTTTTCGATGACAGTTCTTTATCCCACTTTCTTAGTTCATCTTCAAAAATACTAGAAGTCATCCACGCTTTTTTGTTGGCAGTGTAACTTACAGGAAGTTTTTTGATGTTTTTAAAACATCTAGGATGCAAACTTTTCCCGATAACTAAAAGTTTCCTTTTTTCGGTTCCCGTCATGTTCACACAAACAAAAACTGTAACTCTTTGTTTAGAGAGCTTCCCACCAATGCACTTTTCATTTTTAAATTTGAAAGTCTTATCTGGAGTTAATTTATAAAAAATTCCGGCTTCATCTCCATTAAAGATGTCTTCATCTTTATATGATCGTCTAATTTCTGGCCAAGTGTTATGCACCCAATCGCCTGTAACGTTCAGATCTACGCATTTTGCCTCACCACAAATTTTTGCAAAGGAAATCGAGTGTCGGGCCTTAAATTGATCTAGCCATCCGTTGGAGCACGTAAAATCAATACCAAACAATTTTCCGAATTCTGTAGCTTTCTATTTCAGAATTGGTCCACTCACAGGAATATCTGAACATCGACACTGGTTGAACCATTTCAATAATGCTGCATCCACATCACCATGTTCGCATTTCTTAATTTTTTTAATTTTTTCTCCATCTTCCTCAATTTTTTTTAAAATGTTGTCCTTGTTTTTTTAAAATTGAACCTACAGTAGAATTCACTAAACCAAACTCACGGCATACATCAGCTATTTTACGTCCACTTTCATATGATCTAATTACACGTACTTTCTCTTGAATAGACAGAACCTTTCTTTTTGTACTAGAACTTGCCATGATTACTGTATAAAAATGTAGACCTACGTATAAAATTCTATAAACAGTGGCTCCCAAACCTAAGTTATAAAACACACAAAAGAAACTGTCACAGTATGAGCAGATACAGAAACAATAACAACCAAAAACAGAGACGAGACTACGTGTAAACAATACTGTACAGTAAATACTGTAACAGCGTGGCGTGAACAATAGTCTTGAGACGCGCAGTGCTACTGACCCGGTGAGAGTGGTGGGGAGACATGTCAGTCGCCAGACACCGGCTGCCGCCGCCAGTCCTGTTACGGTGCTTATCGCTTGCATACAATGTATGTCTGTAGCCATGGGCATAGCGCGCGCACATATATACGTTTATATGAAATTTAGAGTAAAATATCTGAGAAATTTTTGACGCTATAACAGAGTAGTACAATATTTAGTGACGTTAAAACCGGGAATTTTTATAATGTTAAAGGTATCAGTTTGACCGGACTTATGACAAAATAACGCTACACCCGAGTTGACGTAACAGCCGAAGCCGTAATAACCAAGTTCCACTGTATACTTATGTTTAGTAATAACAATTTACATTTTTTTATTCTTTGATCTTCTCTTCTGGGTATAATGGTCATCGTCAGTTATTGTCTTGTCATTGTAATTAAATTATTTACTTCTTAAATTTGCATTCCCTATTTCCCAAGTATTTATTTATTATAATATTTCCCTTTTGTATTTTTATTACTTTTTACTCCCTGATATTATTATTTATCTGTAAATATTATATTTTGTTTTCATTTCTTTCTTTGTTAAGTATATTTTGTACTTCTTTGTATTTTATTTCTAAAAAGATTGTGTTTAGGCATAATTCACAACGAATTTGGATGGATAGCTTGTCATTATTCTGAGGTGTAATCTTGTTATGTTATAATATATTTGATCAGTAAAGAGTTGCAGCAATTCTAGTAACAGAAATATGGCAATGAAACTGGAAAATTCTTACCTCAAAAGTGGATTCTATGTATCGTTTCTTTAAAACAAAAAGAAATCTTTGGTGAGACAGTTTGTTTATGAAAAAGCTTTTGCTTTTTACAAACCTTTAAGTAGAAACAAAAGTTTTAAAGCTGGTTATGATAACAGGAAAACACTTCATGGCAAGAAATGTCATCCATATGGTAAGTGTTTGGTGGGAGTGCTGTCAACTTGTGACTACTTTAGCTTTGTTTCTTGTAAACTGAGGTTTACCTAAGTTTTAGGGTAGTATAAACAGCAGAATGTGTACGACTCTATGAAAATTGGGGTAAAGGTTTTGAGGACAGGGAAAGAAACTTCAAATCTATCAAAAATTTAAGAGCTTTGGCTGCAAGACAAGATTAAGCAAACTAAAGCTGCCCTACATGATACAAGTGTGTTCGAAAAGTAAGTACTGTAATCTATTAAAAAATAAGAACAATTCATTTTTAAACAATTTTATTGATACCAGAAATGCCATACCTGAAAGCTGTTGTTTGGTTGTCTGTATACCGTAGGTTTTGTGTTAATGCATATGATGCTTGGCCTGACAAAAATCAATCCACAAATCATTAATCACATGACTATCCTGCCTGGTACTTTTCTACCTAATTCTCACTAGTATTAAGTTATTTGTCATAGAAAGATATTAATTTCTGCATAGTCTTAACATATAGACTAAAATCATCTGTGAAGATAGCCATGTCTTTTTGACGTTGTATCTGTCATAACACTGAACAGCAAGGAATAGTCAGGTTTACATTTCCATTTATGTGGAAGTTATACTAACTCTGGGTTGTGGGGAGGGGGAGAGTAATGGATGGATGGATGGATGCACGGGCGTCTTGCGCCCTAATTTGTGTGCGTTGTCCAGGCCTAAGCCTGATGAACGCCAGGTGCCAACAGTTCAGCGTGGTCGTTTGCTCTGCTCAAGGATGTTATGGTGCAGTCCGCGGGTCCATGATAGATTAACATGGCCACCACGGTGGCAAGCTTATGCTTTTGCTTCAGCCAATTGTCCGGCCAAGGCGCGACACCATGGTCCCCTCAGGCTAGCCTTTGGGAACGTGGTGACGCACAGGCGAGGACAAGAAGCTCGAGCGCCCTAGGGCGTCGGCCGAAATGGTGGGTAATGTCACCGAGACAGCCAGCTTTCGCAAGGAAGGCACTTGCACAACCTCGCGGGAGCTCATGTCTCAGATCATTACCTGCCAAATCAACAAAGCAGGTGCTGACGGGGATCTTAGTCGTTATTATGGCTTCAGCCAATCGCAACGCCTGGTCGTGTCTCATTGGTCTCCGGGACATAGCCCACGGAAACTCAGAGACGCGCTGGCGAATACAAGAGGCTCGTCTGCCCGAAGGCAGTGGCCGAGTCGACGGAACTTATCACCGGGGCAGTCGGCTTTCGCAAGGAAGGCATTTGCACAACCTCGCGAGAGCCCATGTCCCGGATGAAGGCCCTGCCGAATCGGCAAAGCCGATGCTGGCTATAAATCTATCCATTCAATCTGCCGCAGCATGATTGACTACAATTTTCGGCAGGCGCAGGTAGTGATTGATGGTGATCGGTTCAGATTTCCAGAAGGTTGGGGGATTCGTTTCTGGGGGGTTCATGTGATGAACTTAGGGGGGGTTGTCTCCATGCTGATGCGGCGAGGGGGTGGTGCATTCTCCATGCTGTTAAGCCTTCGGAGGTGCGGATAAGAGGACTCGCCGGCCTTGGCGAACAAATTCGTTGCCAGGGACCAGACGAAGACCTCTAAGGTGGGAACACGGAGACCCCGATATATGGCGGTATTTCGCACATACCACGGGGACCCCGTGAGGGAGCGTAGGGTCCAGTTCTGAAATGTAGTCAGCCTATGCCTGTTGGTGACCGACAGGAGAGGCCACCAGGCGGGTGCCGCATAAGTGAGTACTGTTCGGAGGAACAGTAGATACAATGTAAGTTTGGTACGGACAGCGAGGCAGCTGTTCCGCGAAAGCATAGGTGATAGTTTGGCTCTGACGCCACGAGCCAAGTTGAGGGTTGAGGTCACGTGGACGTTGAAGTTTAAGTGCCGATCAAGCCGAGTAATGAATTTGTTCTCAGCCATATGATGTGATGTGTTCCTGTGATTAAGCAACAATGTGTGGTGGCCTAGTCATGAAGGAACTTTCATACCCCCTATCTCCTGTCTGGACAGTATGACTAAATTTCCTCAGGGTTTCACAATAAAATTCAGCATTTATTGCTGTGCTTCAAGACAAGAATCTAATGTCGAAAATGTCTTTTTTATGTTGAAACTCAGTGCATGTGCTCTTGAGATTCGAAATACTCTGCTTACATTTTTCTGCTAAAATCTATAATGCTCATCTTTATGGTGATCTGACGTTCCTATTCTATAGACTGCTGCTGTCATTTCAGTATAATGTGGGGGCCATCACTCAGTACCATCCTCATTATATTGCATGACAAAATTCACAGCACTGCTAAGTTTCACATGTTGAGTACCTCAGTGACCATCGTCGTCCAGCATCAGCATAACTTTTGATATTTTAAATAGTCATAAGTTTTAGAGTCAATGGTTTTTGAAATTTGTAGAGAAATCAAGAAAAGAGTCAAAATTTTGTACAATCTGCTTTCACAAATTGTCTTGTTAATTAAAACCACCATACCATCATTTACCACAGATGGCTACCCACTGAGTGTCTTATAATGCATAGTTTTATGGCATTTGTTAAACTGTCTTATTCATTTTCTAATTATTTACCATTCAAAACAATTCATTATAGACTTCATAATATTGACAACAAATCAGTTTCTTGCATTAAGAAAGAACGTGGCAAGTGGCAGGAGGTATACTTTTAAATATTTCAAATCTATAACACAAAACCTAGACAAATCTGATTCTCTTGTAATGCTATACGCAAAGCATCATTCATACAAATCCAATCGCAATATTTAGAAAAGGAATTTGCTGGTATTTTCTGAATACACCTTGTATATTTTAAATAATTTTTTAAACTGCTGATTTACCCACAGTACTTTATTAATCTACACCATTCTTTTATTCATACAGTAGTGTAATTTTGATTTATTGTTTTCATCATATGAGTAGATAATACATTTTTTATTTACATGTTATATTTACGTTACTACTAAAAATTTTCAGAATAACCCTTTTTAATGTAGTTATTAAGTTAATCCAGAAATTTGCGTATTCCAAAAACAAAAAGTGATGCACACTACTGTGTGAACTGTGTGTGTGTGTATGAGGGGGGGGGAGAGAGAGAGAGAGAGAGAGAGAGAGAGTTTAATATGTACTAAGTTGCTGATTCTGTCACTTCGCTTCTTATAACTTGTACTGTACATGAATGTAGAACATCGTCAGATTAAGATCCTGTAAATTCAGTTTTTTATACGGTATCTTTTCTTTTTGGGCATTCTTAGGAAAATCTTGGTTTTCTTTTGCACGAATGGTAAAAAAAAGATAGTTTTCTTGTGATAAGAAATACTGAAGAATGTCCTCTGTATGGGGATTTTTTATATTT